>PVIJ01017216.1:0-30172 GCA_004024925.1 Scalopus aquaticus
GCGGCGAGAGGGTTCACCAGAGACAGAGTGGGGAGCAGAACAGGCAGATCAGAAATACACTGCTGAGGGGAGCAGCGGGCAAGGCAGGAGAGGTCTGCCGCACCATGTGGGATTCTCCCTGGCCGGGCGTCGAACACGCGTCGCCGCTGCCGACAGCTCCACAGCGCAGCGCTTAACCGCTGCGCCACCAGGGAGGCCCTGAATTTTGTTACTTTAAAACCATTAACTACCTCCTTCTTTCTGGAGAAACCCTTGATAAGAGAAGCAAACTTCAAATGTAAGATCCTGACCATTTGCTCACATTTCCCATTTCTACCATCTCTTGAAATAATTATTGGCCACGTTCCAAGTTCACATCTTGTTTTAGTCAAACCCTTTTTAGTCAAACCTGTTATTACAAATAAAAGGGAAATTCAAATTCTCTTTAGTATTAGAATTATATTCTTATTTGACATAACAAAAATTGAATCGTGATATTTGCTATTGTCAATGTACAACATGGTTTGACTCATTCCTCCACAAAATAATCACATTTTTTTGTTCTATTTTCACAACCCCAAGCATCTGAGGTAGCACCTCTTTCTTTCTAGAAGCCTTCCCTGATCCTGCAGACTGGGTCATTGTCACTGTCTTCTGGGTTCTGGCGGCCCCCCATGCATCTCTAAATCAATGAGAAGGATGACCCTAATTTTCGCATATGATGAAATGTAGATCACTAAATTTGACTTCTGCCTACATCATTATTGACTCAGACTTAAGATACATACAAGGGAAAATGGTCTTTACATTAGATTAATGAAAATATAAGCATCTCAGATTATCTACAGTATCCTTTGAAAAATGTTAAATGTGACTTAAACACACACACACACACACACACACACACAAGCACACACACAATTTGTCATGCTTGTCTTCATTGAGAAGGCAATCAGTTCTGGGACCTTTAAACTTTAAGTATCAGGCACCAATAACATAGTCCCATTATTTCTTCAACATAAGAAATATGATAAGTGACCTCTATAATGGATACTGTATTGTCCCAAACTCAAGCCATATAAATTATGTGTGTATACATATATATATGTGTGTGTATATATGTATATGTGTGTATATATGTATACACACACACATATATATAAATAAATAAAAATATGCAAACTAAAATTATGGAACAGAAGACAACTGCATATCTGGTATGTAAAGGAAATTGAGTAAAAGACAGTTGATCTTTGATTGGTTCTTTTATTATTTTTGTTGTTGTGTTTTACCACCTTTATTTCTCTAGTCCAATATTTTCCCTGATGAAGAAAGAAGACATATGGGGCAGAGGCAAATTAGACTAAATTCTGTCTTTAGATCTATGAAAGAGAGAGCCTCCTGGAGATTAAACTGCCAATGAAAAGAGGTTGGCTAGATCTAACTTAATCAGAAGTTCCCATTCTCTAAAATTGTTAGCAACACAATTGTCATAATCAAGGGTGCATCCTCTGGGCTTGTTTAACACATGATTAATGAACAAACTCTGAAATATTCCATCTGGCACCAAAAGAGTATGCTTCCTTTAACAAGCATGTATCAGAGAAGACAGGATCCAAGGAGTTACCTAGGCTCTCTGAGATTTCCGGGGTGTTTTGATGCTGCTTTCTCAAGGGAACAAGTCAGAGCAGTGCATTTTCTATCAGAATATCTAACCCATTTAGTGCTCTGTCTCTGGAGTTGGGCTTTGTTTGTTTGCCTTAAGCCTGGATCTGATTTAGTTAGACAAGCAGCACCAGACAGATTCTTGTCATTCAAAATCACTTCCTGACCCTCTTTATTAATATCATTAGTCTGTTCCTGACACCCTAGGAAGACTTTGTCAATTATAATTTTCCTCATTTGTAAACATCTAAGTCTAAGGTAAATTTAAATAAGCTACTTCAAGTTGGATTTTATATTTAAATTTATTTACAGCTCACAAGACGATTTTGCAATTAAAAAAATTATGAAGAGTGCTTTTACAAGGGAAGGAAGTCTGGAAGAATGTAGGGGGAGATGTGTATTAGAATAATCATTGGTCTGGGAAATAGAAGAGTTAGATTTTGGTCCTAGCTCTCACAACACAACAAGAGCCTTATTGTTTAATCTTGGGCAAGTAAATGATATAGTTCTTCAGTTTCAATTTATTGTCCTGTCCAAATGGAGTATTGGATCAAGTAATCTCCACATTCTCACTAACTTTAAAATTATACTAATTTGTTTCAAACCACCACCTAAATCATGAGTGCCCAGCTTTTACAAGGTTTATCAGTACAAATGACCCATTACATACAGCAGCCTCCAATTCCATCTGTGAACCTCGCCTCTCACCACACAGGCCACCCACACAAAAGTTGTAGGATTTTGTTCTGAATAAAGACAATTGTAGCTTGTGTCAAATGAAGCTGGGCTAATTTTCCAAACTTATGCATTAAGCACATTAATTCCTCTTAGAAAAGGTGGGATAATCGTTCCTTTTTCAAAGTTGTTATGAAATCCATTACGATAATACATATTTTGGTACTAGTACATCTGGAGAAAAGAATGAATATGATTTTTGACATTAAGATAAAACTAGACTTGCCTATAGACCACTGGTTATTCGGTTCAAAACCATGAGAGACATTGAACAAGATGTGAAATTGTTATTAGTCAAATAATTTGTCAGTCTTCATTTTTCCTTTACTCTCTATCCCTAGTGAGGCTATAAATTAACCCGCACCTATAATTGAATTCACTGTAATCTCTACAATATTTGGCACAGTATTTAGCACATTGTAGGATTTTGTGCTTAATGGAAGTCATGGGGGTTTGTGCAATATCCAAGAAGGAACAGGTTAGGAAAAAATCAAGGTGGCCAATTAGAGGCTATTACAGAAATACAATAGAAATGCATGTAACTTAAGAAGTATTATTAGCAGTGCGTGTATGTGTTGTGGATGGATTTGATAGTTTACAAGGTAGAATCAGAAGTGCTAGGTGTTAAAGTAGATATGAGTAGAAGAGAGAAGAGTCTATCAGACTTTGAGCTTAAATTGGGTAGATGATGGTATCATTTATCCAGAGTGAATAGAGGTTTTGTACATATTAAATTTGAGATGTTTGTGAGCTATCCAAATGTCAAACAGATGGCTGGATATGAGAATCTTGAAATCAGAAGCAATGTGAGTTCTAGAAATATGACATTCAGATATTAAGTAAAGTCATGGAGCTGCATGACATTCTCTAGGTGAAAGGATTTAGAAACAAGGAGAGAACCTTTCAGTAGAAAACGATCCTGATGTTTTCTAACATTTAGTGGTATGGTTCATAAGTAAGAATGAGTAATGCAAAAAATCTGGAGAAGGGGAGTCATGAAAGGCAGAGGCAGACAGTATTTCTAGTAAATGATAATAGTTGTTTCAAAAGCTCCTGAGCTATGAAAATGATGAGTTCTTAAAGAAATTCATTTGATTTAATAACATAGAACTCATTGGTGAGCTCAGTAAGATAGTTCCATTGGAATGGAAAGAGGGGAAGCTAAATTGGAACCTATTGAGAAGTAAATTAAAGGTGAAGATGCTGAAACACTGACCATAACCACCTTCTTTTTTTTTCCTTTTGGTTTTTGCTACATTTGACTTGCAATGAGAAAATAGAACAGTGAATGGAAAAAGACCATGGTGATAAATGAGGGATTTTATCTGTTTTTGGATATGGATGAAATGTGATTAAGTTAAAATGCTAATTGTAAGGGATTAGTAGAAGAATCAAGTGTGAAAATAGAGTGGTAATTAAAGTTTTTGAGAAAACGTAGAATTCTGAGTAAAACTAGAGGATTTGTTTTCATTCTTTCACTGTAACTATGAGAAAAAGTATATCTATAGAGAAAGAAAGTTTAATAACCACAAGCCAAGGTAGTTATTCAATGACATTAACCCAGAGTGTGTGGAGAGGGATTCAGAGATTTGAGAGTGGAGAAATATAAACACTGGGCAGAATAAGAAAAAAAAAGAAAAAGGTCAAGACATTCCATGAATAAAAAAAGGAAAAATTAATCAAAAAAATAAAGAGTGAAAACGAAATAAAAAGAGCTATTAGAGAAAAGCAGTCACTAGGAATAAGACACACTCAGTCAGTAGAGGCAAGTATATGTCAGAGTACTCCATTGCTCCACATTTTGCACCATTAACAGAATACTTCATTCTAGCTTAAATTTTCATAACTCCCCACGAACACACCTATTGTATAATCTCTTCTATATTCTTCAGTTGACTACAAAAATAATTTGCTTTTTCTAATTGGCCTAAATGATTTCTTCTTTGTTTATTCCATTCATGAGCCTACGTTTTACTTTTATGCTTTGTGAAGTATATTGCCATGCTAGTAAAGATACCTGATTCAAGGAATAGTATAAGAATATGTTTTGAAATGATATAGTCAGTCATGACTACATACTATTTCCAAGATTAGATTCCACCCCTCCCCCATCTATCTCATTAGCCTTTTTTTACTTGAATCTGCTTTAGCTTAACTTTAGTGAGTCAAAATTTTGGAGACTGTCTTCTTAAATATTTAGAGAATAACCTTTTATCAGATTTTGGCTTGAAAATATTTTATCCATTCCACTTACTAACACTCTCATGTTCATTGCAGCACTGTTCACAATAACCAAGATGTAAAAACACTGACAGATGAATGGGTAAAGAACATGTTGTAGATACATGCAATGGGATACTATTCAACCTTGAATAATGAGAATCTGCTATATAGGACAACAAAGAACTTCGAGAACATTATGCTAAACAAAATAAGCCATCAGAGAAACAAATACTATATGAATCCACTCAAATGAGGTATATAAAATAGTAAAATTCATGGAATCAAACTGTTGAATGGCACCTTTCTTTTTGACCGATAGGTAGGAGAAATGAGTTTACTAACAATGGTCAACAAATTTTTACGAAAGTCATGTTACTGAAATAAAATTAGTCATTTCCTATCAATTTGTATGTGATCAACATGAATATCACAGTCAAATTCTAATTTTTGGCTCTAGTTTTTTTGTAATCTGCAAAAAATTGATGCTTACATCATGAAATGCATGCCAACAGTAATAGGCCTACGGTTAATACCTGTAAAAAATCAAGTCATGGACTACTTCTTAGATTTCTTCACTTGTCTCTTGGACAGCTGTTCAGGAATAGAATACATGAAAGACGGTTTCCATTGTGCAGAAGCACAGCCTTAAGACTCAGTTTTGAAGAGTCTAGAAATAGTCTCCATTCTTGTGGGTCATGACTGATTTCTAAGGCATTCATGAGGCCCTCAATCTAGGAACAGAATACCAGAGTACTTTCCTTTCTGAAGAAAGGCTCCAACTGCCGGTGATGCTTTGGCTATAAAGTAATTGTGACATCTTGTTCTAGAAGATTCCATTGTTGGATCCTTGATACTAGCAATGTCTACCTTGTTCTTGGATAAGTCCAAATCCTGAACCAGGTCATTTAGTTCTTCCTCTGTTAGTCTGTGTGGGGTTGATGATGCACCATAGTGAAAATATGGATCACTGCATGCTGATGGAACAGGAGGAGAACAGGTCGGTTCACCCTTGTCCTCATCAGATGAATCAAGAGAATATTGTGCTGGAGGTTCTAGAATAGAAAGTCCTTCACCATGTGGAACTGGTCTTCATGCAGACGGAATGTTTGGGTAGACTATTCTCCACTTCTTTTGCTTTGTTATTCTGGCAGAAAGAGGAGGAACCAAGCAGAAGTAGTAGTCTTTTGTGTGGTTGCTTGGCTCTCTCCACACCATGGGGACTGCAGACGGCATGAATGGTCTTTTGCCATTTAACCACTGTGAAAGCTGTGTTGTACATGTAGCACAGCATATATGCGGGGCCCAAGGCATGTCTTGGTCACCAACCTTGCATCCGAAGTCAAGAGGATAAGTCTTCTTCGCTTGAGAAGTGATCCTTTTCTTCTGGTTGGCAAATGTCACTTCCCCACAAACAGAACAGAAATTGTCCATGCTGTTAACGCACTTTTGAGGTGTTACTGTTCGGTATTGTGTCTAAATGGATAGAATAATAACAGTTCTATGGAACAGTAGCTTAAACTGTCTCACACAAAGTCTGAAATATTTTCAATGCTCAACCTTTCTGACAGGGCTTTATCTAGTGCACAGCTGATGACAGCTTACTTCAGCAGCCACCTGGCAATAGTATTGCACTGCATCAGAAAATGATGCAATCAACTCTGGATGATGTGCGCATGATGGTATTGTGCAATGCAATATTACATCATTCTAGGCTGATTTAGGATGTTGTTGCATTCCTACTGTATAAATTTATACAGTGAAACATATAAAATGAACTATATGAAATATCTTCAAAACAAGAGCTAATAAAAAATGTTTAGGTTATATTCATGTTCAGCACACCAAGATACTACAGATTAGGGCCTTAAGTCAGTAATGGTCTCACTGTTGACTAGTATAATGTTGACTAGTATAAAATTGCAGTTAAGCAAATTGAGTTAACTAGAGATATGCTGTACAACATTAAGATTCGTTGTAATGGCAGATCTCCTGTTAAATATTGTAAACATGAATACCTTTTTACAGTAACTTCAAAATTTTAAAATGTTACTTGCATATTAACAGTACTATAAATAAGAAATTATAGAAAATCAAGGACAAAATAAAAATCACTCAAATCCCATTACTTTGAGATAATTTAATGATTTATAGTACAAAAATATTAAACTTTGGCTACTGGTGTTTGCCATACCCACCCCTTGTATTTTAAATATTGCAATGGAAGCATTATAGTGTATTTTTTTCTTAAAAATAACATTACCATGGTTATATCTGGCATAAAAGTAAGTCTATTTTAGGGAAGGAAAGGTGAGAGAAGATCAGTTTTAGACAGTGTAGATAAGAAATTTGTGAATTCCCAAACACTAATAATATACAAATTGATAATACAATAATTCATTAAAATTTAATGAAAGATATATGAATAAAATAAAGGAAAAGCAAGTGATTAACTGAGACAAAGCATCTCAGAGGGGAAGTACCCTTCTATTCCTTCTAAAGAAGTTCTTCAGAATTAACTTCAGTAATCTTCTGAACAATCCTGAGGAAGAAGCCTTATTGCCCTAAAATATGGATCATTAAAATGAGGTGCAGATGATTGATAACTTGCATGAAGCTAATCTGTGGCCGGACCAAGGTTTAAACCCTGACAGTCTGATGGCAGAGCTCGGGCTCTTAGTCGTCATATGATGCTGCTTCCCCTCCCTACCACGTCTTTATTTGGTAAAATGTGGCACAAAGGCAGGGTGATACAAGTCCATGATCTACTCAACAAAGAGACAGACTTTTTTCTAGCTGCAGTTAAGGGTCTTAGGAGGTAATAGAAGAGATTAGACTGGAAGGGTAAGTTGCAGATAGATTTTAAAAAGCATTTGATCTAATGTTAAAGAATTTGAACTTTGTCTTGTTCAATAGTTATCCAACAAAGGATTTTAAACAGATGAAGACGTGCATTCTTTGTGGCCCTTTAGTACTGGATCACCGCTTTTTAAAGTTAGAATCACTTGTTTTTCACATTGTATTTTTAACTAGTTTTAATAAAGACAGACATCAACAGTAATATTAACAATAATAACAGTTTAGATGGAACAAGAAAATCTGTATCTAAAGAGAAGTTAATACTAAGACAGGCACTATGCACCCTTGTCTAGTTATACAGTGCATTCACAGATTTTACCACTGACTGAAGGACCATCTTCTACCTAATTATTTTGTTATCTGGGTAACCTTGCCCATACTGTAGAATTTGAAGGTGCAGGCAAATGAAACATTATCTTTAACAGTTAAGTAAATATAGTTGACTATGTGAATTGAAAGAGCATAAACTTGTTATGGGAGAGAATAGTTTTGATTAGGGAATATATTTTTCTGGTTTCTTTGCTATAGTTATTTATTTATTTTTTTTTTACTGTTCTATGATTACAACAAATATAATGTAGTCTTCTTTAACTTCATCTTCATCTCTTGAGTAATACATGTTTTTCCTTAAAAAATATTAGCATTTCAAGGCAAGGATATAGTTTAATATGTCAGTTTCCAGATCCAGAAATCATTGCTTATCTGCTTGGCATCGGTCGTCTTGGTTTTCTTGGTTTTCTGTGGTATCACATATAATCTTACTTCTGTTTCTAACTAACCCGCTTTTATTTTTTTTTCCTGGAACTATTAAGTGTTTGTTGAAGTTTTAGACCTAGATTTTTCTGCCCTTTCCATGTACAAATGTTAGAGAAAACCAAAATGACCAAAAATGTGAAGAAAGGCATAGATGATAGAGCTGAATAATGTTCAGAACACTGGTAATAGGATTTGTTCATGCTCTTAGCAGATACACATCGAAGGGACAGACCATGTTTTCTTATTTGGCAAATTAGACCATTTCCTTTCTTAGTTAACTAAAAACAACCGGCCAAACTTCATGAGCTTCCTTTTATTTTACAACTGAAATTTGTAGAGCTATGGACTCTGAGTTTCTGCTTCCTAGAGACCAGCCATAATTAGCTATGGCTTGCCAAAGATCCAGTCTCACAAGTAGAATATTAAATTAATGTAAATAATTATGCCCCCACAGTTAGGAAATCTAAGCAGCAGAAAAAATAAAAAGAGAAAAAAAGTTTAACTTTATTGGGTGGATTAGCAGCTAAAATTGTGATTTCAATTCTGGGCCTGAACTCTGCCATGGCCTTTGTACCTGTTTATTTGAAGCTGTGTCAGCCAGAAAGGCCCTAGGCAAACATCTCACCTTGTTTCTCCCTTCATTTAGTCTGTCTGCTTCATTTTTTTTGTTCTATACTTCACCCACTCCATCATCAGATGCCTCTTTTATATATAATTCCTATAAAAATAAAAGTGAGTTGATAGTGGTGGATAAAATCTTAAAAAATGCAAAGCTTATTCAATGAACTTCAGGCAGTTTAACACCTGGGTCAGCAGAGTATTTTAAGTCATATAAGCTCTGAGTGGTTCTCCTAGTTCTATGGGATTGATCAATGGCTAGGGCAAATGCAGAAGCAGGCTGTTCTAACACAGGTAACATGGAAGGACCAGGTTACTTTAATAATAGGAAGGTAAGGTAAAAAACAAGGACTAGATTCCCAGCACTAACTCTGATAAATCTAAGCAGTTCATTAAAATTCTCTGAGCCTTAGTCCTCTATAAATCAGCAGTAGCAATTGACTATTTTGTTGTGTCATAGAAGTTTATGGAGGATACTACTTATCTACACATAACTTAATGTCATACTAAAAGTGAAGGAACTAAGGAAGTGAAAAGAAGGCTTTTGGTTGGAAATAGGCAAACCATGATAAGACTTATGTTTACCTCTATTTCCAGTTTACCAAATACCAGTTTCTACCAAGTGATCCTTTAAGTGCTAATCTGATCTAAGTGGCACTGATGCTGTAATGTTCTCTGGGAAGATTAATCAGCCATGTAACTCGTTAACTTTTTCTCTGCCTATTCCTCCTGTGACTTTTATAGCATTTCCTATTTCCACCCCTACTTTATTGACTGTTGTGGTTTAGTACTTTTTATCTTCTTTATTTGTATGTTCAAGTCATTGATTGTTCTGTTCTTGTCCCGTGGCTATCCATGCACTATATTCCTCTTGGATGATCCTATTGCTTTAGCTACCTTTACAAGTAAGTTATTCCCAGTGTATGACTACCTCCAGATTAATTTTCTCCTCTATTCTGGACTAACTATCTACTTGGCTAAACATCTTTGGGATATACTACAGTCATATGAAACTCAATCATCCCATCCTGAATTAATAACCAAACCCAGTTAAAAAGAAAAAAAAAGATATTTTCATATATTCCATCTTAGAAAATATCTCTACTGTCCATTAAAGCCAGAAATCTATGAAACATTTTAGAAAATTGTTTTGTTCCATTATCACTTCTTGTATATTCTTCCTTAATGATTCTCAGCTTTCCAAACCACTCTCCTGTTTTAAATTAGTTCCTCATGACTTCTTGACAGAGTATAATAGCCAATGTCCCTACATTTCATATCCTCATCCTTTAGTCTTTCCTCATAATGTGACAATAGGGGTCTCAGACAAAATGGAATTGGTCTTTCTCCAGCTTAAAAGCTGTAATGACCCTGCACAATCACATACACTACTATAATGGTCTCCACAACCTTTGAGATAAAATTAAAATATATAGACTAGTTATGTGAGCATTTCACACTCTGTCCTTGTCTCTTTGTCTCATCACTGGAATGGGTATGTAGTATTCGCATTTATCAAGTGAAGATCACAGGGCAGTTTCTGAGAGAGACACAGTGGTCAGATTCACGCAGTATACAGATTCACATCTGTAAATTGAATCAAATTATTTTCAGAGACAAAGGAAATAGATATAAATGTGACCCATCATTTGGGAGTTGTTAACTGTGGATCCAGGGACTTGGTGACACTCTGATTCAGTAATGTTAGTTGGAATCCATGATCTTGTGGAAGCAGAGTAGATAGTGTGTATTCCAGACCTATAACTTCTATATATAGGAATCATAAATCAATGAACTTTCAATACCTACTACTTAATACAAGGCCCAGCACATATTAAACACTAATTAAATTATCACTTAGATAAAAAAAAAATCAGTTGGAAAGGACACAATAAGCATATACTTGACCCTATACTATTAAATTTGCATTTAATAATTTATGATAATATTTGGTACAGTAGAAGATGACAAGAGGAAAGAATATTAACCAGAATATTTAAGTTTTTATTGAGATAGAATTACATACAGTAATAATTCTTAACAATGCAATATTATCTATTTTGACACATATGCCATTATCAAGACCTCAATAAATATATAGAATATATCTAGCCTCCTAGTATTTTCATGCTCTTTAAAGCACATCCCCACACAAACAACTATTTTGTTTATTTCCAGCACCATAAGTTGCTCTTAAGTTCATGTAAGCACAATCATGCAATGTACACATTTTTTTTGTGTTTGACTTCTTTTGTTCTTCATATTTTAAAGTTTTATCCATGATGTTGAGTGTATCAACAGTAAGTTACTTTTTATTGATCAATAATATTCCATTGAATGAATAGAAATATGCCAGAATGTGTCTGCACATTCACCCGATGATGGGCTTCTCTACCAGTGCCTCCTCACTCCCACCGTTTTGGCTATAATAGGTAAAGCTGCAGTGAGAACTCTTCTACACTTTTTTTTTTCTGTAGTGATAACTTTCATTTCTCTTGGCTATAAACTCAGGAATAGACTTGCTTGCTCACATGGTTATTATATGTTTAAATTCATAAGAAGCTGCCAAGCTGTTTTCCAGACTAGTTGAAATATATTAGACCTTTACCAAGAGTCTATACAAATTCCAGTTCCCTCACATTTCGTAACACTTAGAATTGATGTCTATAATTTCTGTCATGCTGGAGAGTTTTAGTAACTTTGAGTCATAAGAGGGATAATTATCTTAAAAGTAAATACATTATTATATGTAAATACAAAAATAATTGTTACATATAGTTACAAATTATAATATATAAACTATAGATAAATACTGTCTGTAGCTTTTGTTTTAATTTCCTTAGTATTTCTTGAAGAGTGGCAGGTTTTAATTTTGATGTCTAATGTTGGCTTTTTTTTGTTTTGAGGTGTCTTGGCCTACCCCTGAGGTTATGAATGTATTCTAATAATTTTGAATTAATTTTTGTTATATATGAGGTATGAATTAGGGTTCATTACTTTCCTTTTGGATATTCATTTGCTTCTGCTAATTTACTGAGAAATTTCCTTTCCCCATTGAAGTGCTTTTATACTTTGTTAAAAATCCATTGGCTATATTTCTTCATATATTTTTGGACTCCATTATATTCCCCTGATCCATTTCAGTCTTTATACCATGACATACCATTTTGATTCCTATAACTTTATAATTTATGATATTTAAGTAGCTTAAGTCCTTTCACAACTATTTGGTTATTTGATATCTTTTCCATTTAATAATTTCATACATATTTTAGGATCAGCTTGTTTTGTTTCTACAAAATAAAGAAAGGGAGGAGAGGGGATGGGAAGAAGGCTTGTTGGTACTTTAATTGGAATTGATCCATTTGGTGGAATTGGCATCTCACATCGTTGAATCGTACAATTAATATGCTGGTAAATAAATGGTGTATTTTCTATTTAATATTATTTTATTTTTCAGCAGGGCCTTGAAGGTTTTCAGTATAGAGAACAATAATATTTTTACTAAGTATATCCCTATTTTCATGAGTTTAGGTGTGATACTGGTTTATAAATTTCATTATTCAACTGTTCATAGTTTTTAAAAAATGCATTTGTATATTGTCCTTGTGAACCATAACCTAGATAATTTGCTTAATAGTTCTAGTATTTCTTTTCTGGGGAGAAATTTTTATTATGAACACAGCAATGTTGTATACAGAAAGAACATTTCTCTTTTCCTTTTTTAATGTTATTTTAATTTGTTATTGCTCTGGTTGCCAACTACACTACAGCATTATTAGAAGTAATGAGAACAGACAAATTTGGCTTCATCTTTTTAAAGGAAAGTCTTTAATGATTAAGTATAGAGTTAAGTAAATGTTTTCTCACAGATTATCAGATAAATAATTTTTCCTTAACCCTATTTTGCTGAGAATTTTTATCACAAATGTATATAGCATTAGATCAAATGTTGTTTTTGTACCTATTGCAATTAACAAATGCAATTTTCTAATGTCTCAGAAAATTCACCTGTGAATTCATGTGGGCTTAATCTTTATTCATGAGATTTAAAAATATGAATTCATATTATTTAAATATGCAGTTATTTAAGATCTCTTTGTTTTGTATTATTTTTTGGTAATTTGTGTCTTTCAAGGAGTTTGTATACTTCACTTGAGTTGTTAAATGTATTGGCATAAAAGTTGATAATATTCCCTATTATTCCTTGAATACCTATTTAGGAACACTTCCTTTATATTTGTGATATTGCCAGCTTGTGTTTTGTTGTTCCTCATTGCTAGAGTTTTATTAACTTTGTCTTTTCCAAACACTGCTTTTTAAAAGAGATTTTTCTGTTTTCTGTCATCCATTTCATATTTTCTACTGTTTTTACTATTTCCTCTTTTCTGTTTACTTTGGGTTTCATTGGTTGTCTTTTTCTAGTGTCTTATAGTGGAAATTTGAACCAAAAGGTTTTGCGCTTTCTTCTTTGCTGTTCCTTTTCTCTAGGAACTATGAAGAAGTTCTACATGAAGGCTGATTTCTCCCTAGAAATCAGTTAGTCACTGTTTCCTTGTAAATTCTGCTTTTTTTTTTCTGTTCTTAGAGGTGATTTTCATTTTTACTTGATTTTTCTCATTCGTACCATGGAAGAAAATGTCTTTCAAATCTTCTACATCTTACCTAGTGGTGTAAATGCATTTAATGTACATATCTTGAACATTGCTTTTCTGCCAGCATCCA
Organism: Scalopus aquaticus; assembly: GCA_004024925.1. Lineage (NCBI taxonomy): Eukaryota > Metazoa > Chordata > Mammalia > Eulipotyphla > Talpidae > Scalopus > Scalopus aquaticus. The sequence goes on from PVIJ01017216.1 coordinate 13,558, forward strand.
GTTCATAAAATGTGTGTACACACACACACACACACACACATTCTCCATTTATTTTACGAAATAAAATGATACCTGTAGGAGAATTAGCTTTTCTAGGCAAGAAGAGCACCGGTTAACCTAGTTATTAGCCTCTAAATAAGTTAATAATTTGTTGAAAGTAAGGTTACACAGAGTGTCTATTCCACTCTTTCTGTCTTAAAATAAGTAATAAAATGTCCTATAAAACACTAAGTAACTTGTCTTAAAAGATAACTTAAGGAGCATTTTATTCTACTATATGATTCACTTATCAGATAGTAAATCCTTTTAGGTAATTTTTTAAGGTCTTTTCAGGAATTGACAACTACTATTTCTATTGTAGAATATGCATACTTCAATATGCGAGAAATTGCCATGGAACTCCAAAGCCCACCTTTGTCATTGTAGATTAATCATGTCACATCACCCCACTGTGAGAATCTAAAGCCATGCCCACTTGGTGATGTTATTTCAATAGATTTCATTTTCCTCTGACTGCCACTTTACTTTCTTGTTGCATTAGAAAAAGGCACAGTTAGAGGAGTCCCATTGTGAAGAAAACCAGGAAAAAGCTTTGCTACAAGGCAAGAGCAAATTCACTATTCTGCAGGGACTGATATTCATCTATCCTTCAATAATAGCTAATGGCTCAATAGGCCCAATTCACTCAGCTAATCTAGGAAGAAGTTGATGCTGGGGAACTGGGATTCAATCAAAGATCATGCATAAGTGCTATTACTGCATATTAAAATATACTTACACCTACTTGATATAAAATGTGACTAAATTAAAAAAAAATAACCAGCTGACTTTAGTCTTGTCGATATTACATACATTTGAAAATATGAAAGTTGTTTGATGAGGTGTTACTGAGTATCAATTTGGATATGCTAGTAAATGATATCTGCTTATTAGACAATAAATAAAACTCTTACCTGGAAATCAGCCTGCATTCCAAGGTGCTTTAAAGGATTGGAAATATATTGAGTGATTCCATTTAAAAAATTTTACTCAATGACTGTTGTTCACTGCTCAGTATTCAGAAATCCTGATAAAAGGAAATCTTTCCCATGTAAGGTATTTTTGCCAAACATTTCCAGAGTTAAAGCAATTTCCTATTCATATGAGTTGTGCGTTCTCTGATAGCAGTGCTATGCTATGCATATCAAGTCTTATAAGCAGGGAAAATCAAAAGTAAAAAAAAAAAAACAAGTGAGAGAAATCAGCAGCATGAAATTTGGAGGCAATTATAGTTCTTGTATAGATAGGTAAAGAGCAGTGTTTTTTTGGAAGATTCACTGTATCAACTGTAGATAGGTATGCTGTCAATTTGAGGATCGTGTGATGAATGCAAAATATGGCCCTTAGAATGCCTTCTTCTCATTTATATGCTATTTTTCAGATGGGTCATTTTAGTTAAAAATATCATAAATCAAATTGCTAATAATTGAATGAAAATATAGAGGTTTGACTATTATGATTTTGATTTTACCATATGCTCACTATGCAAAAATGCTACTGTATCATGTCAACCAAAATATTTGTTTTCAATTTAATTTGGATGATGTTCTACATCTGAAGGCAAAAATTCAATTTGTAAAAGCGATGTGATGTTCTCATGTTTTAGATGTAGTCATCCTTGTGCATAGTCATATGGGCTTTTATTTAAAGTATTTGCAAGCAATAGCTATTCATTGGACATTCACTCACAAATGTTTGCATGTTCCCTTGCATTTAAGTATTATTATATATGTTGAATATTTAACAACCTACTTATGCTTAAATGAGTTTAGTTTTGGACTAAGTAATTAAGAAGTATATAGCTATTTATTATTAATATAATCGATTAAACCTAAGTTGTATTGCTTATTGGCCTCCCATTTTAAAAACACTCTACTAAGTTGTCAGTTTGCTCCTTAGATAAATCAGAAGTATAACATGATTTTGTGCACCTCTGGTACTATCACTAATCTTTAGTTGTGTGATTATAGACACTGCTCACTATAAAAGTTAGAAGTCGGCATGTTTTCTTTACCTAAAAACAAAAAAAAATATATCCAAAGGTTCTCTTAGTTTCATTTTGAAGCACCTATGACCATTGAGAGATTTAGGAACATCAGGAACAGCTGATTTTTTTTTCTTTTTATTTTTTCACTTTTTGATGTTTAAAATGCATTGTTCATTCCCTATAAAATTTAAAGAAAATTCTGGCATTCTGAATAAGGTTTGTTCATCTGAAAGTGAGATTCTACATCAGTGTAGTTTGTAAAAAGGGATCTATTTGGCTTAGGGACACATCTTTACTTATTTTTAAATCCTAGAACAAAGCTAAGCAATTGCATGATTAACATCTAATATTTATCAAACATTAAATATATGGCAAGAATTCTAGTTATTACCTAGGAATTAAGTGCCAAGGGATATAAACAGCAAAAAAGGGACATCAACAGCAGGAAAAATGTGCAGGAAATACAGGCTGGTGAAATTTTGGATAGGAAGGCCAGATACATCTGAGAAGCTGATTCTTAATCTGAATAGACCAAGATGGGAAGTCAATGGAAAGAGCTTGAGGAGGAACACAACTCAAGACAACAAATTAGGTGTTATCTGGTGTTAATTAGAAAAAGAATCTGAGAAATAAGTTTCAAAAAAGTTGAGGACCCAGAACAGGAAGATCTTTGTGATTCATAATATGAATTTCAGATTTTATTCTGGATGAGACGAAAGCTATTGGAGGATTTTGAATGGAAGAGTGACATGATCTTTCATTTTAACAGAATAATTCTGGCCATTGAAAATAAAGAGAATAGGAGTTAAAGTAGAAAGACCAGTTAGGAGGCTATTACCTATCAAATTATTAAGAGATTAAGTAAATGGGTGGTAATCAGGTCTCATCTGAATTGATCAAATGTTTTATTTGCTGCACAGAGAAAATTTGAATGTGAATTTAATGCTAATTTGGGAAAACTCCCAAGGAAGTTGGCAAAATGCACAAAGGCTTAATCTCTTTCAAACTCTCTCTAAGAACAAAAACAATCACAAATTAAACTGCATATACACTGAAACTCAGTAGAGACAATAAAAGCATATTTCAAATTCTAAAGATTTCCTGCTAGATAACATGCAATTTATTCCTAGATGAAGTACTCCTCAATCTAACAAATACTACCTAATATCCTAATTATCATGGAGTATAGAAGGTGGATGGAAACATCAAAGGGTGCTATTAAATTCTCTAGCTTGGAGGTTAAGAGTGGAATATTTTTGTGGATTCATATTATTTCATGTTTTAATACTGCCAGTAGTATTTCAATTGTTTTAGCTTTGAAATTTGTCAGTTGTTTTTTACTGGTATATAGGAAATGATTTTCTTAGATTGACTTTATACCCTGCAACTTTTTGTGTGGATTTTGTATGCCATTTTCCCCCAGAGTTGCAGTACACTTGACAATTTAAAATTGCTTATATTTAAGATAAACAACTTAATGATTTAATATATGTATAAACTGTGAAATATTCACCAAAATCTGTCTTACATCGGTTTTTGTCCAACTCGGTGTTCCAAAATCAATGCATGCAACATGCTCTCTCATTCCTTCTTTGAATAATCATTTTATGTATTGCTATATTAAATTCTTAAGAAATAACTTTTAAAAGTGTAGCTTTTTCAAACAACATTTCCCAAGTATATTTGACTGCAAAAACTCTTTTATGAGGAATAACTTTTAATAACACCCAAACTACAGTAACAGTTCAGTTCCTAAAAATGCTGCTTTAGATCATTTCATCAAAAAATTGACATCAACAAATGGGTATTTGAGGAAGATTAAGGGGAAGATTAACAGAGTGGCTGTGAATAGAATAAATTGGAAGCCAGGAGTGTTTACCAAATGGGAGGCCATTGAGATGCCTATTGCAATAAACCAGACAGGAAGAGATGGGAACCTAGAGAGTTATAAAGAAGAATTGATGAAATGCCTTGCTGACTTCCCTTTCCCTGAAACATCCTGTTCTCTCCCTTCTAAAATGTACTTTAAAGATTTTTTTGTTTGAATCACTACAACAAAGATAATGTGGTTCTATTATTTACTGCTTGACAGATTGTAATATTTTTTTTTCATTTTATTTCTGCAATCTTCTAATCTTTTATGAAATTGATATGCAACTTGTTATCGACAGCCAGTTAAAATCAATGTAATAATTTATTAATATTATCAGTGGGTGGTAGGCACTACCATATGTCATCAGTAAAAATTACTGTTTATTTTCTAACCTGGGCGAATCCCACCACTTCATGAATTTCTATACCATACTCTCATATATTAACTCTTTCATCTCTGAATTTCTTTAGCATTTATTTACTTGTAATACTGTGATATCTAGCCAATTTGTATTTTATATTTTTGGTACTCTTCTGTATTGTAATTGTATTCCATGGAAGGAATCTCTTCATCACTTGCTTCCCCATCATTGCCATCTAGTACCTATGAGTAGGTACAATGTAAGTAACAAATGATTACATTTAAATATTATTCCTCTCTTGAGTTCCTATTATTTGATAAACTGGCAATGAATTTCAATAAAATAGTCTCTGTACATTGAAGAAAATTAGTATTGAATAGATTACTTTCTTATGGAAATGTAAGCATACATATTTTTTTAAAATGTTTTTTGTAAACACTTTAAAAGTAACATGTATATATAGTTAAATTGGTATGAAATCGTATTTTTTAAATTTTGAAAAATTCACTATATTTCAGTATCAAACAAGAATACATAATTAACACTACTCAGCAATATGTCTTCTATGGACATTAAAGTTTCATATACTTCCTATCTTATAGACATACAAAAATAAGTTTAAACCAAGCATTAAAATTGCCTGCCTACCTTTGAAAAAATTCTATGGAAAAGTCCAGGGGCCAATAGATTTCATTAGCCTTTTGTTTATGAAGGAATAAGGTAAAATTAAAAAATATCACTTGTTGCTAGTGATAGAATGTATGTCCCGAAAATCTGGCATCAGTAGAGTTAATGAATTTGGTTTGAATCATAGTTTTGGGGTTTATTTTTGTTAAGTGACCTTGGACAGATTACTCTGACGATTGCTACCTGCATGTGTTGTAAATGACTTTCCCCAAAGGATTGCTATGTGTCCTGTGAGATAATAGTAGGTAGTTGTAAACACTGAAGCAAATATGTTCTTATTTTTATCTTCATATAATTGAGTGTAACAGATTAAAGGATATTTAAGCTGCTTGGCTCAGGCCACGGAGCCCCTGTTTCAATAGTACATTGTGTCCCCTCCCCAACTTTCATCTCTACCCTCACTCTAACCCTCTGGTAATATCAATTTTACAGTCAGGTTTCTAGGATTTAGTTTCATTTTGGTGTTGGTGGTTTTGTGTGCGTCTATATTCCAAAGATACGTTAAACTAGCCAGCATTTGTGTTTCTCCTTATGGTTTATTTTGCTTAGCATAAACCCCTCCATTTCTAGATATCATGTCACTTTGGCAAAGTTCATCTTTTTTTAAAAAAAGTTGAGTGTTCCATTTGTAGATGTACTTATGGAGATATCCATATAAACACATATATTGCATATTTATATTATATAAATATATATTTGATAAGATAATATATAAAATTTATATAATGGAATCAGAGTAGAGCCAGTGATTATCTATGACAAATAAGTTGATAAATTCTGTGGTATTTTAAAACTAGCTCTTTCTTTGTTTTACTTAGGAGCTGTGTCTGCTTCTTTATCACTCAATTTAGCAGTATACTACCTCCCGACTGTTATCAAGCCTTTGACTAGGCAGGAAGTGACTGCTTACCCAAATGACAAGCAGAGTCATACATTGTAATAGTTAATGAATGTGCACTGATGTAATCTCAAGGACTCATTAGTAAAGAGAATAAATTTAGGGGGAAATTGGTAATTTAAGGAAATCTAAATAATTAATGGATTTTCTTAGACCTATTACATTTTCTTTTTAAATAGTCTTTTGTAATCTAAGTTATTACTTATAAACTTGATAGTACTTTAAATACCCACCAGGGATTATTTATACCATTCTTTATAAATAGAAAGTTCCATTCATAGAGAAGAGGAAATAATTATTTGAGCTATACGGTATTTTATTAATAAATACAGCATAAAACACTTATCCTCTTTTGTAGTATACTACCAGCTTTTATTTAAATATCATCCATATTTATCAGACTTCATGGCTCTCAACATTTGGGACTTTATTTTTTTTATCAAATTGACAACAGGAACTAATTATCAAGGGACTGAAGAATAACTTGATTTTTTTCCCAAAGCAGTAGGCTACAGTAAAAGTGTGAATTATCAGTAATTTATGATACTGTAGTTGAGAACTTTTATTATCATAATGTAGTTGTCTTTCTTAAAGCTCTAGCTCTTAGAAGTTTCAGGCATTAAGTTTAACTTATTGGACAAGTTAATTATATTTTTGTCTTTCCAAGCCATCTGTGTACATCATATTGAGAAATTATTTTGAATATTCTCCACAAAGGCTAACCTGAAAAGACACTTTTATTTGAGATAATTATTACCCCAGGTAAAAGATATTAAAGCAAATGTTACAATGTCAATTTTTATCATTCAAACCATTATTTTAAAACCTGCAATACTATGTATATTAATGGCCAGTCAACATTTTGTAAAGTTTAATATTTCCACTAGGTATGTCTATACATTTTTTATTAGTAATTTAAGAATTATTCTCCTGCTGTTAAACCAATAATGTATATCAACCACACATGTTAAGAAACATCAGGGACCACTAAGGGAAAACATTTGTTAGGAGAGTTCTAGTAAAAATGTAGATTTATCAAAAATCATGAAGAATATCAGATATTTGCCCTCCTACAAGGTAACAAGTTAACCTACCACAGTTTAATAAGTGTGAGATACAAGACTCCTGAGTCATAAACTAATGACAATTTATTTTTCAGCAACAGCGATAGACAGTGTTGTTTTTTGCTTTGGTTCTTTGCTCCCTTCTGACAGGATGAGATGAAGTTGGCCAACTTATACCATATTTGCAGTGGGCTGTATTATATGAAAGGAACCTTGAGTCTGGAGAGTCAGAATATTTTACAGTAGTCCACAAGTAAGCCTGAACTTTACTCTGGAAAAAGAAACTGTTTGCCTTTCAAGGTTGTTTGGTACTCTGGAAAATAATCTGGAAAAGGCAGTGCTTCTGATATGAAGACATGCAAAACCGTGGAGAATTGTCTCCCAGAATTTTTTTTCTTAGGCATGTAACTTTATCCTAAATACTAAACTCTCCAATAGATATTGACCTTTTACAGACACTAAACTTTTAAAAACTGGCTCAGTATATTAAAACCCAAGGAAATTAAACTAATCCATCAGTCCATTTACCAGGATTTAGCCATTACATGTAAAAATCCTCACATTTCTACATCAAGGGAAAATTTATTATTTTGAATAGCAGAGGAGCCAGTAGTCTTTTCTTGCTTTAATAATTCTGACTGATAGCACAAAACCCCCTCCTTAAGAAATCCAATTCATTTCTTATTGAAGGTTCTATTTGTGTTTGGGAGACTGAAGCTCTAAGATTAAAAGTACTAAGTTATAGGTATGATAATGGATAGAAAAGGAGCAATTCAAAAACCACACAACAATCTACCCCTCTGTTGATGAACTACATTTCCTAAAATTTTTACTAAAATTCCTTTAAATTCATTAATAATTCTTAAATGTGAACCTTCAGGTGATTTACGTAATGCTGAGCAGCAGCTATATACTAAAAAAAGGTAACTGAAAATTAATTATACTAATACCAAGCATATTTAAATACAAGTTATGAATAAAAGCTAAAATAGTTAATGGAATAAAAATAAGAACTGAAAATAACGAATATTTTATATTTGCGTGACCTGGTAAATTCACAATGTGTTAAGGATGGAGCAGTAAGTTATAAGCCCTGCTGCTTCTTAACTATGAATAGATATTGTTCTTGCCCTGTTTTATATACTAACATTGCATATTCTTCTGCTGTCATTTGCTGCTTTTAAATAATAAGTTAGTGGAAACCATAAAAAATATCAGCCCAGGATAAAACCCCATCACTAGGGAGGGTTATCCACACCAAACATACTGATGGATGTGCTGACTGACTGGAGGGACAGCTGTCAAAGAGATGTGTGGTCTTTACTGGATGAATATAAGGTGAATCACTTGTATATTTTCTCATGATTTTTAAAATGAGATATCCATAAAGATTTAAACAGGGATCCTAGATAGTAAGGAAAATGAATGGGATACGGCCATTTGGGTTATTATTTAGCCTGAATCACAGTGAGACATTTTGCTTATATTCTCCGAGTAGCTAGTACAAATTCAAGTCATGGAAACTAAGTGAGATCCAGTGACTGTTCAGCTCTTGAGATGACTTTCTGTGCCTGCTTCCTTCTGCTTGAATTGATAGAATGAATCCTCATTATATAAAACAAACAATACATATCTTCCATCTAAAATGGATGAGTTTCCCTGGTACACAAACATAGAATTAAATATAACGGAAGCATCAGTGTTTACTGTAAGGTTAATTTAGTAATCCCACATAAACTTACACATAATATATTATGCAAGTGTATTATAATTTCCATTCCCTCCTTGTGGGAATTGGTGCAATGGTAACTTAAGTGTGACTATAATCAATTACATCTTTTGGTCACATATAGCAAACTTTAACACCTAGGTACACATTTCTCTAGAAAAACACTTAAATTTGACGAGATTCTGTCTCTAGATCTGACACTACTTAAAATCATATAATTAGAATCCCCTTATAGATTGAATGGATGTAACAGTTTTTTTGTTTTGTTTTTGTTTTAGATTAATTTATGCCTACAGGAACTGGGGTGTAGGCCAGAGGTGTGGGTAGGCGAGAAAATTCACCAGAGACAGAGTGGGGATCAGAACATGCAGATCTACTGAAATACACTGCTGAGGGGAGCAGTGGGCGAGGCAGGAGAGGTCTGCTGCGCCATGAGGGAATCTCCCTGGTTGGAGATCGAACTCATGCTGCAGTGGCTGCGGATAGCTTCATAGGCTGAGACTTAACCTGTTGTGCCACCAGGCAAGCCCTGGATGTAACTGTTTTTAATTGTGTTCTTAATTGCCCAAAAGATAAGATTGATTTGTTTCCCCTTTCAATATAGTTTTTTAAATGATGGTGTCAATCTGACCTTCCTTCCCCAACCCCCAAAAAATGACAAAACAAAAAAGATTTGTTGGACAGTCCATGGGACATTATTAACTATGTTTTCTCTCTCTGAATACTTATATTTGCAAAATCACTGCAGATGATCTCTTATCCTTTAAAATCTGTAATCTATGATGCAATCCCCACAGGGCTGAGGAGGGCAGGGTAGGTTTATTCTCTGGTTATTTTTAAGGAGAGAGAATTTCATGGGGACTCAACTTAGAAATTTTCACCATGTGCACAAAAGTCCAATTTCTTAAGCGTCATTATATTTTGCATTTCTCCTAGTATTAGCAATGTTTCCTCACTCTTACAGTGCTACTTTTATTTGATTAATATTTCTGGCATGTTGGCTACATTTTTTTTTTCAGTTACTATGTTAAGATAAAATTGATCTGCAAAACTGACCTATGGCTGTCTAGGGAAAAGGAGAGAAATAAGTATACATACACTAATGATAGAAATTACTTTGCTATTTAAGATGAAATTGAATGATTTTAACATTAGCACTCTCTGCACTTGATAATTGCCAACCTAGGGTCATTAATGTGAATTTTTGTACCATGAATTTATTTAGTGGCTTAAAAATATTTTTCTAATCATTTCTGTTAAAATTAGAAAGAAAATTACATGTTATTGTAAAAATTATTTTATTGTAAAAATTATTATATGTAAATTGAGAGTAAAAAACATACCCAGTATTTTTCACATAATAGCAATCTCAAGAGCCTCTGCAAACTAAGTTATTAGTCCTATTTTACTGATGATGAAACTGTAGTTTAGAAAGCATGCTAACTTTTCTCAAGTTTGCAGTCAGGACTGGAAAAGCCAACTTTTGAGTTTTCAAATCAGACAAACTGAAACTCAAAAGTTGGCTTTTGAGTTTTCAAATCAGACAAATTGAAACTCAAAAGTTGGCTTTTGAGTTTTCAAATTAGACAAATTGAAACTCAAAAGTTGGCTTTTCCAGTCCTGACTGCAAACTTGAGAAAAGTTAGCATGCTTTCTAAACTACAGTTTCATCATCAGTAAAATAGGACTAATAAATTAGTGTGCAGAGGCTCTTGAGATTGCTATTATGTGAAAAATACTGGGTGTGTTTTTTACTTTCAGTTTACATGGGAAAAATGTACAATATGCATGGAATTTTTGCCAATCCCATGCATATTGTGCTTTTTTTCTGTTGATCTTTATTTTTTTTTAAGATTTATTTATTTATGCGCACAAGCTGGGGTACAGGCCAGAGATGTGGGGTGGCGAGAGGGTCACCAGAGACAGAGTGGGGAGCAGAACAGGCAGATCGACAGAGATACACTGCTGAGGGGAGCAGCGGGTGAGGCAGGAGAGGTCTGCCACGCCATGTGGGAATCTCCCTGGCCGGGCGTCGAACTCATGTCGCCAATGCCGACAGCTCCACAGCGCAGCGCTCGACCACTGCACCACCGGGGAGGCCCTTGATCTTTAATGTAGACAAAGGTCTAATATTATTTGCACCTAGATTTTGCACCTCTAACATCTTAATGTTATCTATGCTTCTTTAAATTTTCATAATAATTTGCTCTTTTTGGTCAGTCTCGAGTATAAATGTGTGCGTCTGAGTAAAAGTGACAGCAAGTAATGCAAGATGCTCTCTCTGGGAAGTATCAAAGCACTTAGGGGAAAGGATGAAGTTATTTTAACTTCATTTAATCCTGTGCAGTCTCTATACAGTTCTGCACAGGATTAATTTTTATAATTAATTACTATACTACTAAAATATTTAAGATAACACAACATGTTAGTTTTGTCTTTTACTCTTTGACATCAGAAGCATTAAATCATTAATAGTCTTAACCTAATTGATACAGAGATCTCAATTGTAGCAAAACACCCCCAAAGTCAGTTATCCTTCAATTTGATGAAAATATTTCTGCACAGAAGAGTCCTCATTATCAAATCACCTTTAACTCTACAAAATGTACTAATAACATAGCATAACTAAGACCTTACTACTATCTATATGTCTCTTAAATCAGAAGACAAAATGTTACTGTATTAACTTTTCTTTATGCCTCTTATGTCTCAATGGAACATTGATTTTAAAACAGAGGACGGTTATTAGAAGAAATCCTTCTATAGTGAATACTGAGGTTCATCACAGAATAACCAACATTGTATAGCAATGATTTTCTTTATTTAGATGGCATGTGGCTATAAGCAAATTGGTTCCACACAAGCCTACTTATAGTTCCTATGAGTCCAGAGAAACATTGTAAAATGCCTACTATTGTTAAAAAAAAGAATTTAGATGCAGTGTTTCTCTTAACATATTTGTAGCTTTGGTATCTCCAAGGAGCCTTTACAAAACATATTTTCTGTATGGCAGGCCCACGTATGCAATTTTATTTTTTATGAAAGATTTCTTCCTCTTTTTCAAATCTTTCAAAAGCAATACCACCTAAGTTTACAAAATAAAGCCATTGTTACTCTTTACTATGTAATTATATACGTACTGAGCTTTTTCTCATATTTGTACCTAAATGATATGTGTTCAATTAAGAAAATGTCAAAAAAATTGATATGTTTTCAAAGCAGAACTGCTATTTAGAGCCCATATGCACATTTCCATCGTGCCAGATGTTTCAGATGTTAGAATGTGTGAATAACTGGTAGAAAAAGAGCTACCACACTGAGTCCCCTCAGTATTTCCCCCAGCATTTTGGCCATCCTGTTAAAACTACGGCATGATCTATGGTTAGTGAGCTAACAGTTGAAACAACAGGGACCTCCAGATTGTTTCAGTTCCCGTTGATTGGTGTCATAATTCTTATTGAATAGTTTGAAAATCAAGGGAACCTGGTGGAAAGCTCACTATGCATATTTTTCTTGAAATTCCTTATGATAATTAATGTAAAGCACGTATAAAAGTGCATAGCACATACTATGTGTAATGAATTACAGTTGTCACTATTGCTGATGGCCAGTATTATTTTTGCTGGGTCATATTGCCATGACACAGCAGACCAGAAAATTCCTTGTCTATAAATACACAGTTATTTTTCAGAAAATATAAGTAATTGTTATATAAACACTTGTAGCGAAAACACCCCCAAAGTCAGTTATCCTTCAATATGATAAAAATATTTCTGCACAGAAGAGTCCTCATTATCAAATCACCTTTAACTCTACAAAATATACTAATAACATAGCACTTAATAATGTAGATCCAATTCAGACTCCATACTTGTTCTTCTCTCCTGCTTCTTGAAGAGAATACATTTGATCATCTTGTTGCATTCCACGTAGGTGGGATATGTTATATCATTCCCATTTTAAACATGATTGTCTGAAAGCCAAATAACTTTTCCAAGATTGCAGTCCTAATAAATTACAAAACTGTGTTCCAGAATTCACACTTGGTTAACGAAGCTATTTGTTAAATGAATAAATAACAACTATGACATTTAAATGGAAAAGTCTATGGTGACTCTTCAGTGTATTTTCATAATCTTTAACTGGTTTAAAAATAATAGTTTCAGAAACCAAATCTTTGTTGTACCCCAAATTGACTCATGTAACTATATATCTAATAACCCAAAGAAGCTCATTAAAAGAACCATATTTTGTACTTGTGATGCAATATATTATTTAAAAACTCAGTGAAAAATTGAAGCTATTTTTTAATAAAATAAAAATTTCAACTAACTGGTTGTAGGCACCAGTATTCATCAACCTTGGAATCAAAATCATTTTTAAGTATTTTGTCTTGCATTCGTAAGGAATACCATCATTGCATCTTTAATTTTGACAATGAAAACAGTTTAAGTAGACTCTGTAATCTCAGGATATTCTTTCATTAAACTGATCATAGCTTGAAACAGGAACAAAATGATACTTTAATTTCAGTGTGGAAAAAGCCAGTCATCTCTAACATAGATAACAATTCTATTTTTAATAGGTTTAAAATAAAAGAAATATCTACATATTACAAAAACTATGCTAGAGTAACAGGACAGATATTTACTTGATATTGAATAACTCATTTAATAAAACTGTCAAGATTCATTTCATTCACAGCTGATATGTTAATGCCTTTAACAGCTATAGTTATTTATTTGCTTTATTAGCTACTTTGCTTTATTTCCCATATCCTCTCTTTCCCTACTCATAGAAATCTTTTATAGTTCCAAACACCTAATGGTGCTCTACAGTTGCTAATGCTCTTTTCTATCTGTGGAATAATCTTGACAACCCAGGGATTTCTGATGATGCTGAAAATAATTCATCTCTCTGTGATAAATCTAAGATTTAATAAGAAGCAGGAGAATAAGTCCAAAGGGAAAATATTTGAATGTCAAGGTGAAAATGATACTTTTTTTCTGATTCTAAGTATTAATTTCATTTTTTTTAAAAATCTGGAGACACTACAATGAGAGATACAGTGTTATATAAATTATTCTATTTTTAATTTGATTATTTTTTTAGATTCAAAATAATAATCAAACCAACCCCAAATGCAAAGTTTAAGTTGATTTACTAATACAGCATATTCTCCATAATAACCAAAATTTTGCATTCTTAAAATTAGATGATTCCCTCCCCCCAAGTTTGTGTGACTATTTAGTACATTTATGAATATTCATTATTCCTGGAAAAAGTCTACCTTGTGAAACTTCCCCAATTGCTTCAACCAACTGTTGCTCATCTCCCCTTCCCCAAAGTTAATCCATGTACAACTGTATGATTTTCCCAACAAAATTAACTGGCACAACCACTTAAATTTCTGGTATCTGTTGCCTTTTTACAAGAATACATTCTCTCAATTGCCAAAGTTCAGCTATATGGTCAGACAGCATAGTGCTAAAATTAAATGTTATACTCATGTCAAATAATTGAAAAGCCAGCTTTGTATTAAGTAAATTTAAAGACTGTCTACAGAGGATCAATGAGAAAATACTCAAACAAAAGCATGTGCAGTGTTAGCCAGTAAATCCTTGAAAAACCCTGGCTAAAGATAAAAACATGTTGTAGTATTGTAATGTACTGTGGGAGTTTTTAATTTACATAAGGTGGACTAAAAAGGGTTGAAGTTTAGGTGTTTGATAGCTTAGCTTTGAAAACAACCAATAGACTTGCACATGTTTATAAAATCTTTTCACAGCCCTTCAAGACTAAACATATCTGGGCTAATCTAACAGATTGTAATTCATGGAGACCCTTTTCAAGTTGTTTGGTCCATGAGGCTAAACTTCTAATTTGACATTTTCTTCTTAATATCGGGCTGCATTAAGGTTAACTTCCCTCCTATTACACTTTTGCTACATCCCGTATGTTCTGATAACTTGTATTTTTGCTTTATTTTTGTCACCTGTTATTTTTTTAGTATGTAACTTCCTCACTGCCTCAGATTATTGAAAAGGATGTTGTTTAACCTTCATGTGTCTTTGGTTTGCCATTTTTCTCTTTGTGGTTAACTTTTAGAATTGTGGTGTTATGATTGGATAAATACTTGGTATAATTTCAGTTTTCCTAAATTTATTGACATTTGATATTTGACCCATCATATGTTATTTCTTAAGAATGTTCCCTTGCCCACTTGAGAAAAATATAAATTCTACTAAATTTTGGTGCTATGTTATATAAATGTGTATTAAATCAATCTGATCTATCGATAGCTCATGATTTAAAGCTGTTATTTCCTTATTTATTCTCTATCTGGTTGATCTGCCCATAGATTAAGTAGAGTGTTAAAACCCCCTATTATTAATGTGTCATTGTCAGTGTCACTCTTAATTCTGTTAACTGTTTATTAACTTTTATGCACAGGCATTTAGTCCATATATAAATAGGTATTTATTCATTTTGTTGTATTATCTCCTTAATCATTATCTAATATTCCCCTCTTTCTTTCATTACCTTTTTGACTGGAAATCATTTTTATCAGATAAAATTATAGCTGTACCTGCCTTTTTTGATTGCCAATTGTTCATAAGCTTGTTTTCTAAACTTTAAAGTTGTATTAGTCTTAAGAATGAAGAGAAGTTTCCTAAAGATAGCAAAACATTAGATTTTTTCTGCTCCATTTGGTGACTCTGCACATTTAATTGGTGAATTCAAATCAATTACATTTAAGGTAATTATGGAAATATAAGTATTTATTGCTGGCTAGTTATTTTTGGTGCTTTTATAATCAGTCTTCTTTTTTCTCTTACTCTGCTTTGACACCTTCCCTTTGTTTTATGTTTAGGTTCTCTTCCCAATTTCTTATAAATTTTTTGTTAAGTTTTTGTTTTGAGGTTATCCTGAGGTTTATATGTAAAGTTCTGTCCTTGTGAACTATTGAGCAAATTGGTGTCAGACTCATTCTGAAGGTCCACATTTTTACTCTCTTCCCCCTCTACATTCTATGTTTTGGAGTCATATTACTTCTAGATAGAATTTTTCACTTTATTAGTCCCTTTAGACTTTTTTGCAAAGTCATTTCATCAGTGATGATGAATTCTTTTAGCTTTTGTTTTCCTGTAATGTTGTTTATTCCTTCTATTCCTTCTTCAGTTTTGAATGATGGCCTAAAAGATTAAAATATTCTTGGTTAAAAATCCACTTTGGTCAGGATTTTAAATAAATACTGCCATTTCCACCAAGAAATCCACTTACTATTTTATAGGGATTCCCTTATATATAAATCATTTTACTCTGGATGCTTTTAGTATTCTTCCCTTAATATTTTTGTAGTAATTAAATTATAACATGTCTTAGGGTATGTCTCTGCATTTGTTTAGAACTCATTGGGCCTCTTGAATCATAGTGTCTATATCCTTTATCAAGTTAGAGAGATTCTCATCTTTTTTGTATGATTATTTTGTTATGAACTCAATTTAGTTAATAACTACTGGGCCATTTATATCTACTATAACTGCTTTTTTTTATAAATATATATTTTTATTGTTATTTATGTCTTTTACATTTTGTATTCCCCTTGGGTAGCCCACCACCAATTCACCCGTGATCCATCTCCATGGTCCCTTGTGTTCTTTTCTATTCCATTTTGTGCCCTTTTCCTTCCCTCCCTCCGCCTCCCTCCCCCCCCAAAGATTGTCTCTCTCCCACCTGGCCTCCCTATAGTCCTGTTATAAGTGAAACCATTCGATATTTTTCTCTCTCTTTCTGGCTTATTTCACTGAGTATGATCCCCTCTAATTCCATCCATGTCGCTGCAAATTGCATGTGTTTATCTTCTTTCCATGCTGAATAGTATTCCATTGTGTATATGTACCACATCTTCTGGATCCAATCATCTATTTTTGGACATCTGGGTTGCTTCCATACCTTTGCTATTGTGAACAGTGC
>PVIJ01017217.1:0-30167 GCA_004024925.1 Scalopus aquaticus
GACTGATAACAAAAATTTACAAGGAACTCACACAACTCAACAAAAACAAAGCCAATAACCCAATCAAAAAATGGGCAGAAGAGCTCAAAAGGCACTTCTCCAAAGAAGAAAAGCAAATGGCCAACAGATACATGAAAAAATGCTCTGTGACTGTTTTCTTTGGTGACCTCACCTGCTGGCGCCAGTCCTGAAGAATGCTTTGCATCCAGGAAGTTCATCAGATGACTCAGCCAGGCTGGCACAGATTTCAGTTTGCTCTCCATTCGCTTCCTCTTCTCTGTCAATTGTGAGTAGGGAGGGAAAGGCTAACTGGAAGGATAAACACAGAGTTTGGACCATATTTTGCAACATATTTTCATTTTCTTCAGTTTTCAGACTTAGGCAAAAAGCTTCTGCTCCTAAAGGAAACACTTCTCTGGTGGAAGTCTCTCGTGGATTCATATTCACTCCTGGTTAGGATGAGCCGTTTTCTCGTCTAACTATCAAAGTGCCTGTGCTTTAATACAGCAGTGCATGAGAAACGTGTGCATTTTGGTGACCATTCCATGGAATTTGTGCAAAAATAAATAAGGCAGCTCTATAATTTTGAGAGTGCAATGTTGCTAGTGAAGATGGGCCTGTTAATTAATGATCATCACCACGTGTTCACTGCTGATGGGGGCTTCCAACAACAGGCTACTCAATCCACCAAAGTCTCAGTAAAAGGAATATTACATGGAAGACAGTGTTTAGAGATTTCTTTCCCTACATCCTTCCACCAATGGTGGTCTACAAATCATTCAAGTTAGTTAGTACAGAGTACGAAGCGGTAATTATTTATGGGCCCTGGCCCTTTCAGATAGCTTTCCCTAATGAGGATGGCATTAAGCCCCGCCTGACCCACCACTGTTTCTGCAGGCTGTCATTTTCTTCCCTGGCACACGGAGGATCCCCTCCCTCATTAAGCAGAAAGTTCCCTTCTTGTGCAATGTGTTTCTTCTTCATCATTCTTCCTGTATTTGATTCATCTTACCTTTCTACTCTATTCCTTTCTACTCTATTACCAAAGTTATCTCTCCTCAGTCTTCAGACTGAACTTCTTAACTCTTTTCCTAATATTAAGATGCAAGTATTTGCTTTGCTCAATAGTTCCATTTTAGTTGACCATTAAAATTACAAATCCCAAACTGCAAGGGCTATGCCAATATTGTAAGAGCATGAAGTAGGCCAGGTCTAAGATAATAAGCAGAGAGAATCGAATATGTCCCTGGAAAATAAATGCCCTATAAAAAGATACTTGAAATAATTTTTTAAATATCATACAGGCCAAACAAAACATACATGCTGACTGTATGCAGGCTATATGTTTGCACAGCAATGTACCCCTCACCCTGCCCTGTAACAGTTCTGAATCTATGTAGACATACTCAGCAGTGCATTCCTGAGAGTTTATATGCCCAAATAAATAACCCAGATTAATGAGAGCTGTGACTTCTGCAGTGCTAAATACTTGACTTCTTCTGACCGAGTACTTCAGACACATCTCAGTAGAATCACCTACAATCCTGGGAGATAATATTCATTATCTCAATTTCAAAGGCTGAAATTGAGGCTTAAAAGAGTTAAATAACTTGCCCACAGTTATTCAGGGAAGAAGGGAAGAAGCAGTATTCAATGAAAGTCATTCTGGCCACAAATTCTGATCTGAGCCTCTCCATGCACCATCTAGTCCCAGAACCATACAAAACGATCAACCCACTTAGTTCTAAGGAATCTGGGCTCTGGGCTGACCCTGAAATCTTGTTTTAGAAAGCATCTCTCAGCTTCTGTGGCCCTTAACTGATAGATTGAAATAGACATGGGTGTTTCATTGGAAAAGTATATCCTTCTCTTTCTTCTCTATGCACACCAATCCTATTAAAGTTCTTTCACAGTAAGAGTATTTTTGTCAGGCCTCCTTGGTGGCACGAGTTAAGTCACAGCACTATGAAGTGATCCAGAACTACTGCAACACAAGTTCAATCCCCGACCAGGGAGCTTCCCACATGGTGCGGCAGACCTCTCCTGACTTGCCTGCTGCTCCCATCAGCAGTGTATTTTAGTAGCTCTACCTGTACTGTTCTCCACTCTCTCTCTGGTGAATCCTCTCTCACACACACCCCACTTCTGGCCTACACCCCAGCTTGTATGCATAACTAAAAAATAATTTAAAAAAAATAAGATTATTTTTGTTTTTATGTGGTAGATAGCAGAACTCATTTAGAGTGAAGTTTGGAGGTACCACAGTGAGTATCCCTGAGTTCTGCAAGTTAACTTTAGTATTTTATTATAATTTTATTTTTCATTCTGTAATGATGACACATTTGAGAAAATTTCATTGATTTTTTTTGCTATTCATATGTTCACAGTTCTTAGATTGTCTTTTTAATACATTTAAGCATTTTTTCACATGGGCTAGTTATAAGTCTTTGCATATATTATTTGCAAATATTTTCATTTCTTCATTTTCCCTTTTTTGAAAAGTTGTTATTACTGTCATAAAAAAAAAAACAATTTATTTTTATGTAATGATTTTATCCAGCAATCTACATATGGTCTGAATAAATATTTTAATTCAAATTGTTTCTGTAAATTATTTTTGATATTTTAATTTGTTAATATAATCTTTGAAGCATGACTAACATTTTTCCTTTTACTCTATTTATTTATTTATTTATTTATTTATTTATCCTTTCTGATCATACTGGCTAAAAATCCTTGGAATATTATTGGATAAAAACAGTGGTATTTGATATCATTTGCTCACATTTTCCTGTTTTAACATTTCACCGTTAAGTGTGATGTTTGTTGTAGAATATTCTGTATCATTATAAGGGATAATTTCTTCTACTTAGATTTCAATGCAAAGACCTATTGAGGAATGCAGGCTTATTTTTGTCAAATGCTTCTTTGGCACTGTATACTATGGTGATCACATGAGAACAGGGCACAGCAGACATGTGGGTGTAATAGTACTTTCCCTGTCTTGATTGTTAGGAGGCTTCTATGGCTTCTATGTATTTGTCAAAACTTACAGAATTTTACACAATAATGAATGTTAGTGTACATAATTATACCTTAAATAAAAAATAGTGCAAAAGCTGTCCTAAGGTCAAACATGACTATTGTTCAGCCTTTTTTGTAAAAATGTATCTTTATATAACCTGTTTTCCCAAAGTTCACAAGCCTATGGGACTAATGGCACCACACTGTTAGTAATAGTCTGCATTTCACTGCTTGTCCCCCAAGCAGTGGCAACTTAATTATAGTAACCAGATTTAGCAAACAAAAATACAGGACTACAAGTTAAATTTGCACTTCAGATAAGCCACAAATAATTTTTTAGAGACATACTGTCTGACAACTCGTCATAGCTACGAAGGTCAGCGGTGAGACTGCAATGAGCATTCTGCTGTGTTACCATTGGATACTGGGGTACGAACCTCGTGTTTCAGCATTGGACAGGGTTTTCAGCAAGACAGTCCTTTCCACACCACTTACCATCTTGTCTCCTTGGCATGGTGACCCTGTGGCACTGGGCCCACATTCTGCTCACACTCACTCTTTCACTCCTCTCCAATGAGAAGACTTTGCTACCAGGTCAGATTGACCCTCTGGTGTATTTTCCACCCTTTGTGTGAACCGGCTCAACCAGACACACCCTCCCTGCATGCATAAAGGTGAGATTCCCCTGGAAACCCCACATATTCACATACATACAGGCAGGGTTTAAAATATCTGGTTTACATGTTAATTGTATTAATTTTTATGATCGCCTTCCATGAAGTCTGCAGAATTCATTGCTGCAGATGCAAATGTGGGGAAGGCCATCCCAGCCAAAGGCCCATTCAACAATGACACTACCTTTTTTGAGATAATTTCCAGTGGCTCAGCCAGCCAAGCATGGTGAAAGCTGAGGACATGAAAAGGGGCTTTCAGTGTAAGCTTATTGAACTGAGACCAAACACAAGCTGAGCTTTAAAGATAGGACAGGTGTCAGTTCCCCTCCGAGGCTGGGACACTGGTATTTGTCTGTTTACCATCTTGCCTCCTGATTTTGCTGTTGTTTTCTACTGTTTCAACTTGACACATGGAATACTTTTTCCCAGGATTCTGAGCTCAACAAACATCTGAGAGGAGTTGTGTTCATCTAAAACAAGCCACAGAGATACCTTCCTTTACACAGACCACTGATACAATTGGCAGTGCCTTAGAGATGCGGGGTCCAAGGCATTCTCCATGCTGAGGGGTCACATACTTTTTCTTTCTCAGAACACAGTCACTACTTCCCCAGCCCCACAAATGCCCCCAAGGTGAATCCACATATCATTTTTTTAACTCCATCCTCACCCAAGCATTGCACTCTTATAGCAAGTAGGGGTTCAGGTTAGTTACTGTGCACTCCCAACTTCAAGCTCTATGTTTTTAAATAATACTTAAGAGTTTAGAGATGTTTCCCCACATATCTTATTAAATTCTCACCTCCTCTGAGGAGAAGAATATTATTTAAACTTTTTAAATTAGGGGGGCCTCCCTGGTGGCGCAGCGGTTAAGCGCTGCGCTGTGGAGCTGTCGGCAGCGGTGACGTGGGTTCGACGCCCGGCCAGGGAGAATCCCACATGGCATGGCAGACCTCTCCTGCCTTGCCCAATGCTCCCCTCAGCAGTGTATTTCTGATCTGCCTGTTCTGCTACCCGCTCCATCTCTGGTGAACCCTCTCGCCACCCCATGCCTCTGGCCTGTACCCCAGCTTGTATGTATAAATAAAAAATAAATCTTAAAAAAAAAAAGATTTATAAACTTTTTAAATTAGGAAGTCGAGGATTAAAGAGGATAATGAGCTTACCTCTTTAGTGATTGTCAGAGTGGAGTCAAATCTTGAACTTTGGGCTCCAGATCTATCCCTTTAATACCCAAAGAAAGGACAGAAACTGAAGATCAGCATTTTATGTGGCACTTACAATACTTCAAATACAGTTGAACTGATGTTTGAAGATTCCAGAAGTCTTAGAGACCTCTGGATTTTGACTTTTTTTTCAAAAGTGATCAGTGATCACATGTGACCTAATGATCAGTCTTGTGTTTCTGCTCGATAGCAACTAACAATAGCTAAACTGCAGTATCGAATGTAGATCCAATGAAGAGGTATTGACCTCCTCGCTATACCCTGGCTCTGACACTGAGTACTAGCTGCCACTTAGGGTGCACAGGCTGCTACTTCTCTTACAGGGAAAGATATTTCTTTGTAGCTATGCCTCTGTAGAAATCAGGAAAATGCCAAGACCGATTGAGAGGACCTCATGCTTCCAGGAAAATGCACAGAGCTATGTCTTATGTAGGGAAAGTTTAGTCTCATATGTTTAACATGTAAACCAAGTGGGTTTACCAAAAGAACATGTCCAGGTGCTCCCTCAAGTCTCAGGCCCCTGTTCTGCTCCTGTGAGCATGTGTGCTTGTGGTCTTCACATCATCCAGGCTGACTCCACTTTGGTGAGCAGCATGCTGACTTTTTTTTTTTAAGACTTATTTATTTATGCATACAAGCTGGGGTACAGGCCAGAGGCGTGGGGTGGCGAGAGGGTTCACCAGAGACAGAGTGGGGAACAGAACAGGCAGAGCTACAGAAATACACTGCTGAAGGGAGCGGCAGGCGAGGCAGGAGAGGTCCGCTGTGCCATGTGGGAAACTCCCGGGCAGCGAACTCAACATGGCCGCTGCCGACAGCTCCAAAGTGCAGTGCTAAACCGCTGTGCCACCAGGGAGTCCCCAGCACGCTGACTTTTGTACATACTATGCCCTTGCCCACAATCATCAATGGTGCCCCATTGATTTCAGGATAAAATCCACACTCTTTAACTTGGAGTCAAAAGTTACAGGTCAGTGTTTTTTCTCCTTAGACTAATTGATCAGGGTGCTCTCAAAATCTAACTATACTCAAGTCCAATCCAATCCAGTTCGACTCAACACAGGTATATCGCATGCTTTCTAAATATGAAACAATATGCTGTACTCAATAAGAGGGAACAAAAGGGAACAGAATGATTCTTAGAGTGCTTGAGGTCTACAAAACAGAATAAATCTTGAACTCAAAGAACTCAAGTGAAGGAAAAAGTCATGAGCTTAGAGAGAGAGAGTTCTGAAGAGAAAGATGTTACGTTTAATTGACCTGGGAATTTCTCCCTTCAGTGTTCTGGTATTCTCTCATACGACCCTTATCCAGCTGACAGTTTATTTCCCAGCAGTCCAGCACCTGGTATCAGTCACCTGGCACATTAGTTATGCTCTTCTTCCTGTCCCAATGGTCTTTGAAGCAGCTTGGCCTCCTGTTATTACTCTGATCTGGCCATCTCGTTAGCCTTCCCTGATCCCCTCATCGCACTTGCATCCTTCTGACGCCTCACGTGACAGCGAGAGTGCACCATGTGCCAGGACACCCTTCTCAGTCCAAATGGAAGCTTCCAGAGGGCAGCAAACATGTCATAAGTGTTTTAGCCTCTCTAATGTTTAAAGCAGACTATGACTCCAGTCAAAATGTGTTGGCTTATTAATTATGCACACAAGTTCCCGAGACACAAACAGCTCCAAGCTGATTAAGACAGTATTTTGTTTCCAGGGTTCTCTGTTGGATCAAACAGGTACAACAACCCACTATGCTGCTCTTCTAAAAACAAACCTCTGCCCATCAGTGGCCACATATGGCATGTGCTGTCCCCTGTCTCCGAGGCTCTGGTTCTTTCCTCTGCTTGGATAACCAGAGTGCTGTAGGTATTGAATAACAGTCACTTCTGTTACTTATTCTGTCTTAGTGCCACATTTTATTCTTCTGGGAAAAAACACTAGATGAACAGTTGGCCTTCATTTTTTCTCCCTTTTCTTGTCTAAGACTACAGTTGACGTCTAAGATCCTTAGTCAATTTGAATGGGGAATGTTATGTGGCAGAGGGTAACAGAGGATAATAAAGGCACAGAATGGCAGTATGCAGACAAAGCAACATGGGTCATTTGTATATCCTACAAATGAACAGCTCTCACCATAGGATTTTCTCCCACAAGGGTTGACATATGCCAAAAAGCAAAGGATGCTCAGTAGTTGATCTCAAGAGCGTTGAACATACACTATCCCAAAAGGAAGAACGACAGGAGATGAAGATGAAGAAGAGAATAGTCCCACCCCGAAGCCAGGGGAGGTTGGAGGGCTAAATCATGACAAGGAGGGGAAGTCACAATGCAGTGGTTTGAGACTGATGACCCTGGTAAGTCGGGAGCTCATTTCATTGTGTCTCCAAGGCTCAGAAACATCCTGACACCCATTAAGTTTTAGAGTCAGTTAAAACAGGGATCTCAGAGTGGGGGCAGTGTCTTTCCCCACTGACGTGGTGATGAAATGGGACATAGTGTTCTTTGAAACCAGGGATGGAAAGCCATTTAATTGGGGTGCGCATAGCAGAAATATGAGTGTTTTGTTGGCATCCCTGAATCTGTGACCCCCTGGCAGTTAGGTGTGGCCTTGGGGCTACCTCTGGTCAATGGAATATGAATCTCATCATTTCCATGTTGAGGCAACAAAAATCCTTGTGCAATTCTCTAGTGTCTCTCTTTGCTCTTCATTCCGATGGGGTGATCCCACCATGGTGGAGCCCCTGAGCATCTGGCTCTCTGAGTCACTAGTGGGTAGAGACCCCACCAAGACACAATGGACATGCGACAACAATGTAAAAAGGACTTTGCTTCCCAAAGGTCTGGGAACATTTGCTATTGCAATAGAATCTACATCTGAGAGCTATAGTGAGCCAGAGAATGGCAAAGACGAGAACAGAATTCAGGTGTCCAATGGGCACAAGTACAGAGATGGCCATGTGAGGGGAGCTAATGAAAAGTAACATTCTTCACTTTAAATAAAGAGGCTCTTCTCTGGTTCATTCTTTCAATCGATCACTCATTCTTTATTTCAGTGAAACCCACATTCTCTGATAACCTGAGTGTCTCTGTACCAGGCGGGGGCACAAAGGTGACTCAGTGGCACAGGCAGGATGTAGGAAAGACACACCTGAGTTCTGGAGAAGACCGTGTGGATGGTGCTCCAGGATTTTTGAGCGATCCCCCAACTTCTTCAGAGGATCCGGCAAAGATCCCCTGGTAACTGGCCATAGGGGCTAAGAAGACAGAGAAGGAAAAGCCACCCAGTCAGAAGGAACAGCAACTTTAAAGCTCGGAGGCACAGAAGAGCAAGGCTGTATGGTTTTTTGGGGAGGTGGGGGCAGAGTACAGTTCATAAAGAGCTAAGGAATTTTGGATTTTACCTTTTGGGCCATGGGACGACTGAAGGAAATTATACTGGGACACTTACCAGGAGCTTGTTGCAAGAATCCAAGTGTGAGGTAAGATGAATCTGAGCAACAGAGTTAAAGAGGGCACAGAGAAGCAGGGATATTCCTTTCTTCTCTAAAGTAATAATTGAGGGGACTTTGGGCTACCACGTTACATCAGAGCAAGTTCTCTCTTGGAGAAGAGCCAAGGCTATTTCCAGAAGGTTCCATGCAGCAGGGTCCCAGGGATGACACAGGTAACAGCCCAGGATTTCCTGGGGCTTCTCTGGGACTCCCTTCGCCCTGGCCACGGAGACTCTGCAGGGATGGCCTGGGAATAATGAAGCTTAAGAAAGTCTCCGAAAGTAATCAAACGTGTTGTCTGCCAGAGCCTTGTCCTGCTCATTAACTTATTGTGTAGATTCATTAATCCAGTGTAAAACTGTAATTAAAAATAATCTCCTTTTCTTAGACAAGTGAGGAGGGAAGGAGGGCTCAGGAAGGAGCAGCAAATAACAAGGCCGATTACCACACTCAGAACATGATGACAGCAATTCACCTTTCTCCCTCTTTCTGTAATTTTCTCCTTATTGGGGACACTGCAGACTTTGCGCTGAACAATTTATATTCCAGGATGTGTATCGCTTTCCGGCTTTTAGCCTCCATTTCCACCTTTGATCTCAACTTCTCACAGCCTCTCTGGGAAGCACAGGGAAAGATGAAGGGGTCTTTTTGGCAAATGAGGAAGCAGTGGCCCAGCACACTGGAGACACACCCAAGATAGAAGGGGGTGAGAGCCCCACTCCCTGTAACCCCAGTCCACCCATTCTGTTTCACCAAGCTGGTACCCAAAGCTCAGGTGGGTAGGGACCTGTTTCATGGTGGGGACACCTGGGGCAGAATCATAAACACACATGTGTGAGAAAACATAAGCGTGAGTGTTACACAGGCCGAGTTTGAATCTGGCCCCTCCCACCTACCAGCTTTGTAGCTGATAAAAATCACTGAAGATTTCTGGGACTCCGTTTCCTCAGCATATTCAACAAATGTTTATTGAGAAGTCAGAGACTGTCAAGAATATAACAATAAATAAATTCTCTCCCTTTGCGGAGTTTATAGTAGTAGGGAAGGCAAGCAATATCTGTCTCTCAGGGTTGCTAGAAAGTGCTAGGAAATCCTCACACCTTCTGTCTGCAGCATCCATCCCACAGGACAGCTAGTTCCTAAGGAAGGTTTAAACCAGGACATTCTCCATTTTAACCATTTGTCCCCACATGGATTCTCGCCCCCTCCTCATAGCCTATGTGCAATTCTTTGGAGTGAGTCAGTCCTTCTAGAGAGTACCTAGACACAGGTGTAAGGTCAGCTCACCCCCAGGGACCTTATTGCTAAGGAAGTCTAGGGAAGGAACAACTGAAAAGAGCAGACAGAATAAATCTGGACTCTGGATTTTCAGGCTGTGTGAGGCCCCAGGGATCCAGTTTGTATTTTCCCGCCTCGTCAGCAAATCACGCCATAAAGGCGAGCATCTGGTGCGCAAGCCCGGTCCTTCATCATAATCACAGACAAAAGAGCTGGAGGCGACGTTGGGAGAGTCATTGGTTGTCTTGGGGCTTCCTAGTTCGCCCCAGGAAAAGGAGAGAATGGACCCAAAGGCCATGGGCAGGCTCTAAGTTCTAACCTCCCCACCCCACCCTCACCCCACCACTTCAAACCTAATAGCACCAATCTTGCACAGCAGGGTTCTAGGAAGATTCTAACAAAACCCCTATAGCAGCCAGATTTGTCCATCCTGGACCTTGACCTCCTGGAAGCCAGCTGCCTTAGGAGACAGAATCCTAAAGTTACAGACTGCTGACTGGGATCGAAGCTTCCTCTACCACACAGTGTCCTCAGGGCCGATGAGGGCCAGAAGTCTTCTCAAGAGGCCAGGGAGTTGCCCTGCCCTGAGGTAAAGGCAGGATTCTGCTATGAGAGGGCTCAGTTTTGCTCTCCAAGGGGAACTCAGACTTTAGATGTGCAAGCTCCTGGAAAAGGCACAAGGGCCAGGGAGCTTGGCTTTCCCCCAAGGCCAAGGATGAATGAGGAAGACAGGATGAGCTTCTGACCTAGGAAAGAAGTGACGGCAAGAAGACGCGAGAAACCCCAAAAGCAGAGGCCACTTGCTTAGTTAGCACTTGGGTCCTGACATGTGTCTGTGGAGGAAACTAACCTCAAATTTGCCCCAACAGCATTTGTTCATTCATTCACTATGTGATTCACGATATGAATGAATGAATCTTCCCTGATGCAGCAGACACTGATCTTCCCCTGGTCTCCATCAGAGAACAGCAGGGATTTGGGGAGCTGTTAGGCATTGCAAAGTGAAAATAATCAGTGTGACTGTAATGGGACACCCCTGTCTGAACCTTACCTGCACAATCATACTAAAGTGTCATGAAACCCACATGCAAGGTACTTTCCTTGCCATGTTACTGATATTTCACAGACGATACTAGGCAAGGTTGCCTACTTATAGATGAAGGAAAAGGCACCTCACTCAAATACAGAGTCTCATGGAGGCTCAAAAACATTTTCAAGGAGGAAAACCCCAAAATATATAAAAATCAGGACAGTTTTGTTCAAACCCAACAATAAAAACAGTGGGCTTGGTTTCCATGAGACCATGGAAGGCGATGAGTGCAAGATACTAACATGGCTTGAGCTCCACTGAGTTACTGGCCCTACAAACACCGCTTCCCTGCCTCCCTGGCCCTCTCAGCAGACAGAGCTGGCACTGTAAGAGGGTGGTCCTCAGGAAAGGGGAGGGTCCCAGGTTCTCTGCCCCACCCTAGGGAAGGTGGAGCTGAGCAGGAGAGATAAGAAGCTGAAGAAGGAGAAACAGAGGAGAGAGAGAAGAAAGGAAGCAGGATGGAGGCCAGAGGCACAAGGAGCAGAGAGACATGTGAAGAAGCTGCGCTGGCCTGGACTGATTGAGACAGATGGGGGTGAGAGACCTGTGGGGAGCTTAACAATGGCGACGTTGATTTGGATCTTGATTTTGTTCTTTTCCTCACAGACTTGTCTGACCGTTTTTGACCCTTTTCTACGGGTCCCTTCCGAAAGGTGTTTTAGACTCATGGCAGGCTTTCGGGCCTTGCCTTAGGCCAATCCCATTTGGGTGGACTTTTGACCACAAGGTGATGGGTAACTTTGGGTGCTTAGTTTAGAAACTATATTTTTTGTCTTTTCGGTATTATCACACTAATTGTATTAAAGATTCTTTCCCACTTATATGTTTTGTCCTGATGTGGCGGATGGCAGAACCTATTTAAAACGGGAGGGTTTGGGGGCTTTGGGGGTGCCCCTCTTCCTGCCCTGTAACAGTACTTCCCTGGTCACCTTCTGCAGAGAAATCAACCTCAGTGAACAGACGCAAAGGAAGGAGATAACAATGATGACATCTCAGGGGGATAAAGAGAGTAGAAGTCCAGAGGGAATTCTATGGTTTGTCCTAAATGTTCACAGGCAGAAGACTTCCTGGAGGGGGAGGCTGAGCAGAGTCCCAACAGCTGGGATTTGGCTGAGCCCAGCAGGTGTTGGGTGGGTGGTGCCAGCAGGGAGGGTTGTCCGCTATTCTGCCAAACTCCTCCCTCAGCAAGAAGGTTGCCCATAAGTCACAGATGACTCAATGACTAAAGGCAAAACACTTTTGAAGGCACTGCTAGCAAACAGCTTAATAGCACCAGGCGATCCCTGCCACCGCGCAATAGATAAATAGCTGCTCCTGAAGGCATTCATTGGAATGGCTTGAATAACCGCTATTGACTCAGGGGGCGGGCACCAGATTGAGCATCCAATGGGAAGTCCTGGCTGACTCTGCTCCCACCCTCTTTTCCTCACCTCCTGGGCATCCCCTCAAGTCCCTCCTCCCCTTCTTTTGGGAGCGGTGCGGGATCAGCGTTTTTATTTTATGTTGCCTGATTTATCTATTCTGCGAAGCTTTCATTTCAACTTGGAGAATGTTCAAAGTAAAGCTCACCCTGTTACAGACTTAATTGGACCATATTTCAGTCCCAGTGCATCTGTTCGGTGTGGCTTCCTAATCCTGGGTCCATAAACTTTTATTAAGTTATATATCAGGGAATATACATATATATTCCACTAACACGTTCAGGATATTTTTCTTTTTTTCTCTCCTTTTCTTTTGTTGTTTTTATTTTCACCACCGGGGAGGAATGCCTGGGGCCCAGAGGGAGCTGGAATGGCATTTACTCTATTTCCCTGTATTTGTTTAAAACTGAAAGGACAGGGTCACGTTAACCTCAATTTAGTGCAGCCACAAGAAGTCAGTGTCAGGATTCTGCTAATTTCCATTTGGCTTAATGGATATGTTTGATATGCTAATTCTAAACGCACGCCTCCACCCCTCCAGGAAATTTGCCTTTCAATAGCATAGCTCCAGGGGGAGGGGAGAGAGATAAGAGGAAGGGGAGAATTTTGAAAAAGAAAACAGACTTAAAGCCTTAAATCCAAGCAGGTAAAACGGTTCCCTCAATCCTGTTTGGTATTGTGAAATATCATTTCAAAATAGATGCAAAAGTATCCAACCCCCTCCTTGAGGACAAACAGCTCCCCTTGAGCCTGGGGCCTGTGTTTGACAGTCTGGTTGGGAGGCTCTGACCATCTTACCTGGGACTAAGGTCACAATTGTTCCAACAGGCTGGACCAAAAGTTGCCGCCCTGGAAAGTTGTCCTTGATCTACTCCACCCCAGAGCTGATCTGGCGGGATGAAGCCATTGTGGGTAAGAGTGGGGGGTTTTGTAAGAATGTGATATCCATAGAAGGGGGAGGTTCCAGGTTCCCTGCCCCACCCAGGGAAGAGTGGAGCTCCTCAGCCTGCCTGCTAACAGTTTCTCAAACACTCTGAGGAAGCACCAGGTGTGAGCTGGTGCACAGGAGCGAGCACACAGAGAGGCTGCACTCTGGCGTGTGGATGCTCACCTGGTACATGTGATGAGGGCAGCTTCATGCTTCCCAAAGTCTGCAGTGAAACTCACATTAAGCTTGCATCTGCGATATCTGCGCTAGTGTCCACTGAATTTTAAAAGCTCATCAAAATTCCCAAGGCCAAGAACAACCCTTTCTAACATCGCTCCAACCTGCATATATCCATATATCAGTCAGCTAATTGGATCTGCTGCTCAGCTTCAGGCCCTCAGAGAACATTTTCCTAATAGACTGGGGGTCCTCCTCTGCCTTCACCTACAGCACTACCCTCCCCACTGCCAGGGTAGGGAGCTTCCTTTTCTCTACTCATCCTTAGATGTTTTGATTCAGGGAAAGAGCTTCTGCCCCTCTCCCATTCAGCACCTGGGGGAGGGGGAGATACTTGAGAAAGGTATTTTCCAGCACCTGGAGGGACTTGCTTTTCCCATCCCAGTGAGCTTCCCCCACCATCATTTCTTCTTAGGGGTCACCCCAATATTTCTCCCCACTACAAAGAACCTCTAGTTAAAGGTTGTAGTAAAGAGAAAACCAACTGGCCATCAAATAGACCTGGGGTTGAAGTCCAGCTCCACCTTTACCTTTGAGGTTTAGAACAAGTTATTTAGCTATAGCCTGAGTTCGATCCCTGGCCAGGGAGCTGACCCACATGGCTCAGCAGACCTCCTGTCTAGTCCACTTCTCCCCTTAGCAGTGTATTTAAGTAGATATGCCTGCTCTGCTCACCACTCTGCCTCTGGTGAATTCTCTCATTCGGCCCCTCTGGCCTACACCCCAGTTCTTCTATGCGCAAAATAAATAACTAAATAAACCAAGTTATTTTATCCTCCCTAGCCTATGTGAAGTGGATATAATTAAATTATCCTGTGATGTATCTTCAGGTTTAGAGACAGTGAATGTAAAAACACTTAGTGCAAAGCCTGGTTCATGGACTTTTTTTTATTATTAATTGTTATCATTATCTTGTTAGTATTATGATAATAATAAGTCATTGTTATTATTATCTTGTTAGTAGATCAAGGACAACTTTCTAGGGCAGCAACTTTGGTCAAGCATGTTAGAACAGCCTGTTAGTATTATTATCTTGTTAGTATCTTGCCATTGCTATTATCATTGCCATACTATTTTGTTATTGCTGTGACTATGTTATGCTGTTATTGTACTATTATTATTGCTTCATACATGAAGAAACTATCTCAGAGGCTAATTTATCAAATGTCAATTTAATTTTTTTTTTTAAGATTTATTTATGCATACAAGCTGGGGTACAGGCCAGAGGCATGGGGCAGCGAGAGGGCTCACCAGAAACAGAGCGGGTAGCAGAACAGGCAGAACTACTGAAACACACTGCTGAGGGGAGCAGTGGGCGAGGCAGGAGAGATCTGCTGTGCCATGTGGGAATCTCCCCGGCTGGGTGTCGAACTCGCGTCACCGCCTCCGACAGCTCCACAGCGCAGTGCTTAACCGCTGAACCGCCAGGGAGGCTCAATTTTAAACTTGTTTTTAACTGAAATCATAAATTGAACACCTATTCATGGCCCTTCACTCACAGGTTACCTCCATATACCAGGCACCTGCAGAAGCCATGGAGCACAGAGGAGTGGTGAGCTGAGGGTTGAGGAAGGATCTGAACATCTGTGCTATTGCAGATGGGTTTTGAGGGAGCCTGTGTTTGCAGGCAGAAGAGAAAGCAAAGCAGTAAGAGAAGAAAGAAAATAGATAAAACAGCATGGGCTGAAGGTTGCATGATGTTTTAGGAACTAGTTACAAGTTCACTGTGATTATAATATTGGGCGAGCAAAAAGAAATGGCTAGAAGGCGAGGCTGAAAACCTAGTGTATTAGTTATTTACTGCTGCTTAATAAGTGTTCCTAAAATGTAGGCTAAAGGCACAAACGTTCATTATCTCACAGCTTCAGCAGGTCGGGAATCCCGGGGCACCCTGGTTGGTGCCCCTAACGTGAGGTCTGTCTGTAGGGCTGCAATTAAGCACTCAGCTAGGGCTGCAGCAATCTCGGGGGTCTACGGGGCGTGGTGGGTCTCCACGAACACTCTCACACAGACACGTGGTTCCTGCATCGTTGGGCTCGCTTGCTTTGCAGTGCAGAAGGAAGAAAGAAACACCACTGCTAAGAAGGGGAATAGACAAAAGAGGCCTCTTAGAAGAGGGGCCACTGAAAAGTTAGCCACTTAAAAAACACAAGAGGCTGTTTCAGGCGAAGGGAACCCCACGTGCAAGGACGGAGGCTAGAGCGTTCTAGGAACTGAAAGGGTGTAAAGCAACACTATCCAGTGAAAGTAAACTGCGACACACCTATGTGATTCCAAAATTGCTTGTAACCAAAATAAAAGATAAAAGTAAACAAGTAAAATAAGACATTTTATTTAATCCTATGTATCCAAAGATTGTCGTTTTAGCATGCGATCGATTTTTTTAAAAAATAGTGACATTTTACATACTTTCATTCATGCTAGCTGTGTACTTCCATCTCAATTCCACTGAGTCAGAACTGGACACATTTCAAGCACTTGATGGCCACACGTGGCCAGTGACCAATGTTCTGGAGAGCACAGCCCTGGAATAAATGAGGGGTCATCACGTGAGATGAGAGTAAGAGGGACAGACTGGTCATGCAAAGCTTGTGCAAGGTGGAAAGAAGATTGGGTGTGATTCTAAGTATACTGGAAACTCTGGAAGCTTCTGTGTGAAGGATGATTTCTAGAGGAGTGGGGAGGGAACCAGAGAGCATAGGTAGGAGCAACTATAATGATGTGAGAGATGACAGGGGATTGGACAAAAGCATTGGTGGTGATTGTAATAATAGTTAATATTTATGGCTGATGTCCCAAGTCCCTCAAATGGATTTACTTATTTAATTTACCGAGGAGGAAGGCAATATTTATTCCATTTTCCAGATGAGGAATTGAGGCAAGGACAGGGGCAGGGTGGGGATTTGAAATGAGACAGTGCCTTGCTCTTGGCCA
Source organism: Scalopus aquaticus (assembly GCA_004024925.1). Classification (NCBI taxonomy): domain Eukaryota; kingdom Metazoa; phylum Chordata; class Mammalia; order Eulipotyphla; family Talpidae; genus Scalopus; species Scalopus aquaticus. The sequence continues at coordinate 16,297 of PVIJ01017217.1, forward strand.
CCATGTTATCCTGTCTTTGTGACACAGACCAGGGGATTGATGTGCTAGAACTGGCAGGAGCTGCTGAGGGACTGGAGGTGGAAGCTGAGGAAATAGGGGGAATCATGAGGACCCCAAAGTGTTTTGTTGGATTAGCCTACTTATCAGATAGAGATGCTGGAGGTGGCACAAAGAAGGGGGTTGGGGACAGAGTTGAACTGCAGATGTTTATGGTGATGCCTAGGAGACAGGGCTGTGAGGACAGCAGAGGGCGATTGGGTAGGCATTTCCAGTGTGGAGGAAAGATGTCCGAAGCTATCAGCATGTAGAACATGTGGAAAGAATGTGGGCAAAGTCTGACTCAATTATGGAGGGAAAGAAACAGACTTAAAGAGCCCAGCACCAAACAGGGCAGCTCTTGCAAACCCACAGCAGTGCTCCAGGAGTAAGTGGGCTGAGTGGAGCATTGCTCCCCACCCATGCCCGTGTGCCGGGCTTTCTACCAGAGACACTTGCCTTTCTCTCCCTGCTCATCTCCTGCTTGTCAAGATCAAACTCAAAAGCAGGTCCTCTGGACATGTCCTCATACTCTTGAAGTCATAGTGGGTCATTCTTTCTGCTTTAGTTTACTAGGGCTGTCATGGCAACTTAGCGCAGACCGGGGACCTCAAACACAGAAATGCACCCCGCGCAGTGCTGGGCACTAGAAGGCTGACATCAAAGTGTCCACAGCGACAGGCTCTCCCCAGAGCCTCTGAGGGAGCCTGCTGCTTCACCTCCTCCAGCTTCTGGGGGCTCCCTGCGCTCTTTGGCACTGGGGGTCTCACTGCAGTCTCTGCCTTGGTCTTGGGGGGCCTTCTCTTCTGTGCCTATGGCTCTCCTCTGTGTGTCTTTGAAAAGGACTCTTATCATTGGATTTACGTCCTACCTCGATAATACAAAATTATTTTATCCCTTTAATTACATCTGCAAATTAATTTGGTAAAATTTGCAAATAACACACAGGTTCTGGACTGAAGACTTAAAAATATTTTCTGGGGCTACTATCCAACCCACTACTCATGCTCTGAGTCTATCCATCTCTTTGTAGCTACTGCCAATACAGTCACTAACCGAGACACATGTTTCTACTGCAACTAGAATATGCCTCCTCAATGGGGTCAGGTCTCCCCCAAATGGAAGAAAAATGGTGGAGGAGAGGAGATGGCTTCTATGGATCAAGTATATAGATATCTATATCTATATCTATCTATCTATCTATCTATCTATCTATCTACAGAGAGAGAGTTTATAAACTAATGTACAATATGTCCATATTATTAAAATTTCATGGTGAGGATATTAGGGTGACAATCTAAGAAGGCTCCAGGGGAAAAGAGGTAGGATTTGGTAACCGGAAAAAAACAAACAATAAAAAAAACGCTTAAGAAACACTGAACCTGAATATTCTTCCCCAGGTCTTTAACATGTTCCTGTACCCCCACCCCTTCACCACCATCCCACTCACATACTCACACACCCACGATTCCTACAGCACCAGCACAGCTAAGCTCAGAAAAGAAGGCAAATTAAGGCCAAATGGATTTCCCTACCTGATGCTCTTAGATGCTTCATTTAACGTTTAACTGGAGCAGTCGTGCAGTCACAGGAAAGAGCCCAGTCTAAACCCGCTTCGCCCTCCAGCCTCTGCCCAACACCCACGCGACAGAAACAGTTTGAATTATGAGCTTTAATAGGCATTTATTTTACAGTCTAAAGTCACCAAGTCTAACGATTTGAAATATCACCACCGCAGTCCTTGCTCCCTTCAGAACTCTACATATTTAAACAGAATTTCAGTTACCAGAAAAACTCGTCTTTAGAGAGAAAGGGGGAGGGATGGGGGTGGGAATCCACTGATTTAATGTTTTATCAAGAGGAAAGAGTGTGGAGAGAGACTTGCTGAACATCAAACGGCGGCCGCGCGTGAATCTAGCCAGGCAGAGAGCAATGCAAATTGGAAGATTTAAAAGCCTGAAGTTTAAACATCGCTTTTGTTTTTACAGGCTTTAGATATTAATACTATTGTACAATTATAAGTCTTCCCTTTTTAGTAGACGGGGAGGGGGAAACTGAACATTTGCATAAACCGATTAATTGCAATTCAGAGGGCAGACTTTTCCTTCAGGTCCAAACCAGGACCACATCAGAGGGAGCCCTCTGTGGAGGCGCCATAGTCTTCGCCTTGCTTAATTCCGTCTCCCTGTGCCCATTAATCTTGTGGGCCTCTTAACAGTGCTGAGACTTAGGCCCCCCCTCCCCATGTTCCGTAGATAAGACTACACGTGAACTGGTCTCTTTGGTTTCAAGCTTTGTACCTCTCAAAATACTTTCCCTCTACCTGTGTGCACAGTTGTCTTTTCCATCCTGGCTCTGGCACTCAGGAGTGTCTGATGGTCCTGCCCCCACTGCCCAGCTGGGCCTCAGGGCCTTCTGCAGGTGCTGGGATGCCCCGTGTCCTCTGGGCACTATTCCCTAGCAGTGCTAGAATCTTCCCTGGGGCCCTCCAACTCTACCTCACTCCTATCTCCAGGTCTCTGCCTCTGCTGGACTCCTGCCTGAAAAGCCTTGTCCTCTCCTTCCCTTCCTATTCTTCCCTCTCCTTCCAGGGCCACTCGGGTCCCACCTATCTGTCCAAACACTTGATCCCTAGGAGTCAGCATGGGTCCTCCCAAGGAGATAATTTTGTTAGGGCCGTGTACTTCATGTCCTATGCCAGATGGTAAGAAATAGCGTTGGGTTCCCTTTGTTCATTTACTACCATTGATCAAATTGTCTTCGCCATCACTCAGACCCTGCCATAGGCCAGCTGACATGTGAGTTCATGTTTTTTAATCCTTACCAGCAGCCCTCACCAGCAGCCCTGTCCACTGGTGATCTCCAATCTGGAAATACGGGAAATGCAGAAGCATATATTCCTTGAATTCTACCTGGCTCTACAGACTGCATAATAGTTGCTGTCTCATTTGATCTCTTTTCATCCTATCACAGGTAACCAAGTATTTTAATTCCATTTTCAGATAAAGAAATTAAAACTCAGGTAATATTACACAGGTAATAACTTGTGCAAATGCAGTGAGTGAGTAAGGAACTAAAAATTGAATTTATGTCTGATGCAAAAGTGCCTTTTCCACTCTCTGTGCCACTGCAGAGAGCAGCTGACCATTGGTGTTTGCAGAAAATTCTCTTTTTCACCTGTAGGATGGGAAGGCTAACTCAGAGTTTTCTCAACTTTAACATGGAGACTGTGCTTGAAAAATCTCTCAAGCATTATAGGTTAGCTTTGTTATAAATACCATTTGGCTGGAGCCTGGAAATCCAGCCTTATTCTTCCGAGCTACATAAAGCACCACAAAGCCAGAAAGAAACCCTCACCTACTGAGACCTGTAAATATCACTTTCCAACAGTAAACAGCTTGGTGCCATAGAGTTTACTTCTGACGTGCCGGTGCATACGGGGGCCAACTACACTTGCCTCTGTACTGTGTATCTTGCAGTGTTATCACATCACAGTAAATTTAAACTGCTTTTGATGTCCGGTGCATATGGTTGTGTTTGTGTGTGTGTGTGTGTGTGTGTGTGTGTGTGTGTGTTTAAAGCAACCAGACATAACTTTCTCTTGATTAGATTCACTGGTAAAATATGGAGTCATAAGGTTTAGTGCAACAAGAGAAATCAAATTCTATCCCTACTACCCGGAAAACAAAATGATGGGAGAACACTTAGGGATTGTAGGAGGGAGAACTGTCTGCCCTTTCACTACCTCCTTACTCAGTGAGTGGAGTCCATGCATTGTGGGTCAACTTTGCCCTTCCTCCTTTTTCATATGGCATATAACTTTCACTCACAGGTATTGGGAACCAAGGTGGTTTAGATCAATGACTTTCTTAACTTTCATTCTTCAACAACAAAAAAATCCTTTCCTCCCAATTAAATTTAAAATCTTAACACATAAAACATAGGAAATGATATTTTGTGATAGGTACTTATTTCACTGAATACAGATTCAGTCCAATGAGAAAGTTTCAATGAACACAAACATACTGACATTAGGATTGTGGATGGCAGGTGCAGTCATATGCTTCTGTATTTTGTATTGGCTGTATATTATCAGGAAAGTCCTACACAAATGGATACATTGTAGGGTACTTGAACACCCAGTTTTACATGACCAAATATAATCAGCTTGAATAGTGTGTATGTGTATGTTGGTGCATGTGGGTGTTTACTGCAATTTTGATGGGAATAAATTTCATTAAATTACAAAAACCGGAGACTCAACATGAAACTCTTGAATTAATGGTCTCTACTGAACTTTAAAATTCTGGACAATACAACATAAAAACCCTTATTCTAAGGTAGGAAGTGGATCTGGGCCCAGAGACAACAAATGTGGAGTCAGAGATCCCAACTTAAATCTCAGTGGGCTCAACATGCAACAGCCACTGAGTGTTCAAAGGACATGGAGAGACGCAATCTGTCCCTCAGCAAGAGAGAGTGTCCCTGCGTCTTTGTGTAACGTTATTACTTCACTTCTGCTAAAACCATCAATGGGTCCACAATTCGTGCATCAGCCTGTGTCAATGTCCAATCTCACCACACAGGTGTGTTCACAGCACTGCTGGTGTCAGTTCATGCTGGAAGCTTCCCTCCTCTCCCCGTAGCCCCCCAGGTTCCCTTCCCTAGTCGTCCTCTGTACTGGTCTTCTCATTGATGTTCATATTCTTTATTCTTGAAACAAATGTCAATTCCTGTCAATGTGTTTTCTTCAGTTAGTCTTACTGTAATGTCCAAACAGAAATACTGTTGCTTTGTTCATTTATTACTGATGTTGATAGAGTTGAAATAGCCACCATTTCTTTCACACCTGCAATAGATCAGCTATACAAGCTGAGTATGTCCTTTAATTGTCCCAAGCAGTCTTGGGTGGAGTGTTGTTTCTTTTACATTACAGGGCTAGAGTAACCCACCCAGATGTCACACATCTACAAGGCAAAGTCAATGTCAAGCCCATGCTTTCGGGCTGCAAGGCCTTTCCATCTACTGTGCTGTTCTCTGTGAATTTTTGTCTGCTCGCTCTTTCTACGTACTTTGCAGACAGTATTTATCAAATAGTTTGGCGAATAAGAGTTTCCATGTTGTTTGTCTCCCTTACGGAACTCAGGACTCCTTAAAGTCACACCTCGTTTCTAAATGAGATCTCTGGGTCTGGCCTGTAGTTGTAGCTCAAAAATTAGCTGAATTTAATCTATATGTAAAGAGCCTTAAATAGGTGGCTAAAACTGTACTGTCTCATCTATTCATCTACATTGAGGCAAGAACAGGGAACAAGTCTTCCCGACAGAAAATGTTCCTGCCCTTCACCTTCACTCTATGTTTGAGTCTTAGGACTGATCTTGGGACTTAGAGCAGCATTGCTCAAAAGAACCAATAGGGCTCCATGATGCCAAAAAGTTATCATGTTTTGCTTATTAAATTAACCCTGTTGGATACATTAGGGTCAGCATATTAATTGAAAAAAATTAATCTTGTTCTTGTTCAACCTAATATTTCTCAAACACCATTTAACTTTTCTAATAACATTAGTAGTCCTTGAACCCAGAGTTCTGTAGAACCTCTTTGAAAGATTAGGCTGAGCTTAATCTTTTATTGACTGTCAATGTGCTACATTCCGGAAAGGTTTTATGGTGACTGAGCTATACTTTAGTTTCATTCTGTTTCTTCTCTGGGCTCAGTGGGGAACTAAGAACCATTTATTTCTTTCCCTTATAAACAAGGGGGCTAGTTTTCCTAAACCTTATTTCATCAGAAACAGACTCACAGGGTCATTTTACTTTCCATGCACATTTAGGATTTGTAGAATCAAAGTCATCCTAAGGGAAATTAAAGCCAGGAAAGCCCTCTCTATTTTAAACAAACACAGTCTGTTCAGAAATGGAGGGTAAACCCTGGCTCCCAGCTCCACTTGAACACCAGCTCTGGGATTTTCCCACTGGTTTTTGCAAAGAGAACTATAATATGCCACACCCCTCCTCCACAGAATTCACATGACCTCCAGTATTTTCACAGATTGTTTTATTTAAGTGGCATCTCTGGAAGGCAAGGGAAACTCAGGCAAAGTGTATGGCTATGTAGTGACTGTCTCAGACTATGGAGCTCATATATCATAGACTCCAAAACTTTGAGTTCTACTTCCCTTTCTCCCACATGCGGCATCCAATCCATCATCCAGTCCTGAGGGTTCAATTTTCAGAAATTGACCTCTCCCCCCACTTTCATCATTACCGACTTTGTTCAAGCTACTATCATCCCTGCCTGACCTTAGCAATAGCTTCCCAATTGGTCTCCCTGATTTCACCCTGCAGCATATTTTCAATTCACTGTGAAATGACGACCCCTTCCAAACATGACTCAGACCTTGTCTTTGCACCCAAGCCCCTGACCTTCCATGGCTCCTGTCTCACTAGAGTAAAAGCCAAAGTCCTAACAATGACCCGCTGGTCCCACAAGAGCTGCCCTTGTTGCTTTTCTGGATGCATCTCTGACTACCCACCCATGCATCAGCATGATTCTGTGACCGCCTCTTTTACAGTCCAGCTCTCATCTCTCTGGCTCATAGTCTTTGTATCTGCTATGTCCGCCTAAAAGTTTTTTTCCTTCTAAGAATGCATGACTCACTTTCTCATCCTTCGAATATTTGTTCAGATGTTTCCCTACTAACGGGGCCTGAGAGTTGGCTTATCCCTCTGGTCCTCATCCCTTCTGCTTTGTTTCTTTCCGAAGCACTTATCACCTTCTAATTATACTTTATAATTTACCTATTCTTTGCATTTTTGTTTTGTTATTTTTTTGTCTTGTCTTCACTAGAATGCAAGTTTCATGAGGTCAGAGAGGTTTGTTGACCGTATGACTTCCTAAATGCCCAGAATGAATGCATCTTAGACTGCACTGAGCAACAAATGTTTACCAAAGTCATGTTACTGAAATAAAATTAGTCATTTCCTATCAACTTGTATGTGCTCAACACGAATATGACAGTCAAATTCTAATTTTGGCTCTAGGTTTTTTGTAATCTGCAATAAATTGATGTTTACATCACAAAATGCGTGCCCATAATAATAGGCCTACGGTTAATACCTGCGAAAAATCAAGTCATAGACTACTTCTTAGATTTCTTCACTTGTCTCTTGTACAGCTGTTCAGGAATAGAATAGATGGAAGACGGTTTCCATTGTGCAAAAGCATAGCCTTAAGACTCAGTTTCAAAGAGTCTAGAAATAGTCTCCATTCTTGTGGGTCATGAGTGATTTCTAAGGTATTCATGAGGCCCTCATGAGGCCAGAACAGAATATCAGAGTACTTTCCTTTCTGAAGAAAGGCTCCAACTGCTGGTGGTACTTTCAATAGTAAGTAATTGTGATATCTTCTTCTAGAGATTCCATTGTTGGAGTCTTGATCCTAGCAATTATGCCTTGTTCTTGGAAAAGTCCAAATCATGAACCAGGTCATTTAGTTCTTCCTGTGTTAGTCTGTGTGGGGTTGATGATGCACCACAGTGAAAATCTGGATCACTGCATGCTGATGGAACAGGAGAAGAACAGGTTGGCTCACCCTTGTCCTCATCAGATGAATCAAGAGAATATTCTGCTGGAGGTTCTGGAATAGGAAGTCCCTGACCATGTGGAACTGGTCTCAATGCAGACGGAATGTTTGGGTAGACTATTCTCGACTTCTTTGGCTTCGTTATTCCGTCAGAAAGAGGAGGAACCAGGAAGAAGTAACAGTCTTTTATGTGGTTGCTTGGCTCTCTCCACACCATGAGAACTGCAAATAGCATTGATGGTCTTTTGCCATTTAACCACCGTGAACACTGTGTTGTACATGTAGCACAGCATAAATGCAGGGCCCAAGGCTTGTCTTGGTCACCAAACTTGCATCCGAAGTAAAGATGATAAGCCTTCTTCACTTGAGAAGTGATACTTTTCTTCTGGTTGGTAAATGTCACTTCCCCACAAATAGAGCTGAAATTGTCCACGCTATTAACACACTTTCGAGACATTACTGTTCTGTATTGTGCCTAAATGGATAAAATAATAACAGTTCTATGGAACAGCAGCTTAAACTGTCTAGCACAAAGTCTGAAATATTTTCAGTGCTCAACCTTTCCAACAGGGCTTTATAGAGTGCACTGCTGACGTCAGCTTACTTCAGCAGCCGCCTGGCAGTAGTTTCGCATTACATCAGAAAATGATGCAATCAACTCTGGATGATGTGTGCATGGTGGTATTACGCAATGTTATGCAATATTACATCATTCTAGGCTGATTTAAGATGTTGTTGCAGTCCTACTGGATAAAAATACATGGTAAAACATAAAATGAATTATATGAAATATCTTCAAAATGAGAACTAATAAAAATTTTTCAGGGTTATATCCATGTTCAGTATGCCAAGGTACTACAGATTAGGGCTTTTTAAAGTCAGTAACGATCTCACTGTTGACCAGTGCTATCAGAGCTAGACAGGAAATCAACAAGGGCACGTGCCCACACAGACTGCTGAGGTTTGGCACAGGTAGTGATGGAGACTGTGAGTGATTATTGATGCTTCAAAAAGTCTAATACATTCCCCTCCATCTCTACATTATGAGGCTACAGGAGAATCTAGAGTCATGCTTCTTTCTTTTAGTTGAAATTATCTCAGTTCAGTGTTTTAACTCTGATTACATAAGTCTGATCAGAATCTCTGGCTACCAGTTACAAATGCCTTTGATTTTTAGACTTGGGGAAATGAATTAATTATCATGTAATAAATGCAGATTAGTAGACATTTTTTGAAAACATGAAGTTCTTGGATGGGGGATGGGCAACAAATGAGTGTAAGTCCTTGATCTCTTTTGTGCAAGATGGGGGACTTTGAAGCTGTGAGAGATTGAATGACTTTCTCAAGGCCACACAGTGAATCCTGGCAGAACAATGACTAGAACTCAAGTCTTTGACCCCCAGGACTGTGTTGGTGCAATGAAAGACACAGCTTGCTGCAGAAGAGATATATACATGCTGTATATGACATTTGCATAACATATTACAGTAAAGACAGAATCCCAACTGAGATTCTCAGCAGGAAAATAACAATTACTTAATCAGGCTTCTATTTATACTTTCATTGTGAAGGTTGGGTTAAGATTCACGGGCTTGATTAAGAGTGCTGCCTACACATGAAAGTGTTTACTGAGCTGAGCTCCCTGGAGTGAAATTCAAACAGAATTGTGACATCCAAAGCACATCTTCATGTTCTGAAAGTCATGAATATCTTTATTGAGAGCCAAATCTCTTTCTTAAAACAAACAGTTATCCTTAAAGATAAACTGTAAACAGAGTCTGCCAAGACACAGAGTCCTTCCTCTATGTTTAGTGGCATTCCATAGTCAGTTTTGTCTTTAAACCTAATGAATACAAATATACTGAGAAACACAAAATGAAAAGCTTCTGTATACTCGAAAACATTATCATGTGCATTAGGCTATTTGATCCTTGGAATAATTTTGCAGGGTTGGAGAAGCAGATATTATTATCTCTGTTTCACATGTAAGGAATCTGAAAGTACTCAGGGTTCGAGGACTTTTCCAAGGTCTCGCAGTTCATCAGTGAAGAAAAGTACTAGCATGGAGGGGTGGCCCGTTTTGCTTATTGCCATGTACAGCACATATACCTCACTGCCTCCTAGTGAATAAAGTGATTAACTACTAGGGAGCAGGACACAGGGAATGTGTCTGACTCTCAACCCTATGTTGGTGTAATCAAAGACAGTTTGTCACAGAAGAGGCAGACACATGCTGTATGTGACATCTGCATGCCATATTAAAGATGGATGCACTCTATCCCCTCTTTCCTATTGAGAGCACCAATAGTCTGAGACATGAGCCAAAACAAGAAAGTTTCTGATTTTACAGAGCAGAAAGGGGAATAGAGGAGACTCACTGGTGGAACAGAGGTTAAAATCTCAGAGCTATCAAGTTATCGCCAACCACTGCTGCACAAGTTCGATCCCCAGCCAGGGAGCTGACCCACAGAGCGCAGCAGACCTCTCCTGTCTTGTTTGCTGCTCCCCCTCAGCAGTGCACTTCAGTAGATCCTCCTGTCCTGCTCCCTAGTCTGTCTTTGGTGAATCTTCTTACCCCCCTAGAACCCCTAGTTTTTGTATGCATAAATACAATAAATAAGTAAAAGAAAAGAAAAGAAAGGAAAATAGAACAGACCTAACCAGGTCACCCAGTTCATGCAGCTGAATCAGAAGACAAGGCTGTGCTTTCTGTTGCCCCTGCTGCTTGGTAGGCATGAATGGGGATGGCACCCTCTGGCAGTGCTGGGGCAGAGCAGCAGCTTACACTGGATCTGTAGCCTTGGGCAAGTCACTGCATTGTGACCCTCAGCTTCCTTATGATCAAATGAAATAAATGACCCAGACCGCTTGTTTCTGACAAGCCATAGGAGCTTTAAAACTAAAACTCGTTTCTCTTTGTGGGTACATCATTGCATTCACCAAATATGTATTGAGGATTTATTACAGCTCCAGCCTGGGTTAGGCAAAATAGGGAGAAAGCAGAAACACTCTGTGTTATTTATGAGACATGTACAGACAATTCAAGACTAAGATCCCTGATAAGGGTACTGTTGTTTTTTAAGGGATTGCAAGAAAAAGGTCATTGCATGACCAAAATATCAGTACTGCCCACTTTCTCAGAAGGACACAAAGTAAGTCTGGCGGGTATTTGGGCTCAGTTGATGCTGACACCTCCCCAGCTCTGTCCCCAAGTCACCCAGTCTGACCCTGTGGTTGACGGGAAACAGGTTCCTCTCTGCAGTGCTTCCTCTCTCCGAGTTCGTGGAAGTGCTCGGAAAGAACCCTTCTAACCACCTCGCTGTCCGACCTCTATCCTGGTCCCCTTGCCAGTCTCCCCCAGTCTCCTGCTCCCCCCTGAGCTCACTGCAGCTCAGGGTGCAGCCTCTCTGTTTCACTCACTCTCACTTTTCCTCTCCCCTTTGCGGGAACTGAAGTTTCTCTAGCAGACTAGTAATTACTAGTGTGCTCTCAGCACTCGACTCTGTTGGCACAACACCCACTGATGTACAGTCGCAGTCGGCCTGATAATGGGCCATATTTAAGCTGATTGCCACTGGAGATAAGTGATGTCTCTGAACGGACGGGTTTTTGTTCAACTTGGGAAGGCAGAGGGGATGGGAAAGTTTTATTTTTTTGCTTTAAAAAAAAAGAGACATTTTGAGAATGGCTACACCTCCCAAGATTCTCATTTCAGATTAGCTATCAGGTGCACAGTGCCGCTGGAGGCTTCCGCTCCAGTCGACGCCCCCGTTTGATAGTCAAGCCTTTCACAGACCTGCCCGAATGGCGGATGCCGGCTTGCTTGCAGGATCGGTGTCCTTGAGGACAGCTCTATTAAGTGCAGCCTGTCTTTTCCACCTCCTCACTCCTCTCCATTCCCTGCTCCGCTGTTCTGCTCCTCCTTTGTTCTATTCCCCACCTGCCCTTTTCCCTAGCCAGTTTCATCCTCATTCCCCAGCCCCCTCCTGCGGCTATTCTGTCTCCCATTGTCTTTCTCTCCTTTTCACTCTGGCGCTCCTTGTCCCTCCTACCCTTCCATCTCTAGAATAACTTTCAGTTAACTACTCCCTCCCTCCCTTGCATGGCATGGGGGGTGGGGTGGGGCAATGCCAAGCCTGGAGACTGGCAGGGATCTGGGACTGTGAGTGTTATCCTTGTAGAGCAAGGAATCTTGACAAAAGCACCATAGTTTTTCCAGAGCTAAATCTGAGACGGGAGGCAGACAAGTGTCAGATGAAGGTTTCACTTGGTAGGATGCTGGGGAACGGGGCTCAAGGGGACAAGGAAGGGAATTAAGGAAGAAGGCACCTGAATCTGGGAGAGGGAAAGGAGAGCTGGAAGACAAAATGGAGATGTTGGTGACAACTGCCTGACTTTGGAGCTAATAAGGAGGGAAAATTCATTAGTCGCAGATTAAGCTGCTCTCCAGCCAGTTACCACCATTTAGATACCAAGATACCAAGGCGAAAGCAAAGCGCCAATCAATCTCTTAAAGGGGCCACTTGCTGGCATCTAATATCCGGGTAAGTGGCAGTGGGATGCAGGTGATGACCGCTTTGCTGTGGGTTCTCTGGGTGGCGCATGGAGAGGAGCGTCTTTATAAACACATTACACTTCATGAGAAGTAGGGAGAAATTCAATTAGGTTTGAATGAGAAAGGTAACTTGAATATCAATTAATTGTCTAATTGAAGATAATGGAGACCTGGGGGCACCCTGCCAGGTTGATTCCCACACCCAAATCCAGAGATTTTCCCAGGGATTAAAGATGCAATTTAATTACACATTTCTATTAGATTAGGCACTGATTGCATTCAGCACTCTGAGTTAATTACATAGTTAATTACACAGCCAATAACTTCCTTTGCCTAATAACCCGGCTGGATGCAGCCTGGTGCTGCAGAGGGTCCGGTTCCTGTAATGGGAGCCCAAGGTGGTGGGAGTGGCTTCAGCAAGGGGACATGTGAATACTAATAGGGAATTATTCTAATTGTCCCTTGTTCCTGAAGAACAGTAAATTATTCTAATAACATTTACCATTGTATTCATTCATTAGCTCAGGGTAATTAGGAATGAAGGGCTTCCAGGGGCCTCCCCTGCGGCACAAACAAGGCTGCGCTAACTGGGGCTGCCTTCATTTCGGATGCCAGGCATACCCAGGGACACTGCCACCTTTTGTTGGTCTCCTTGACTCACTCTGGGAGCGGGGTTTGCACCTACCAAAGTCCTTTCACTTCCTACTTCTTGCTTGATTGTAAATGAAGGAGGCAGGTGGTTTCAATTCTGTTTTGCTATCTGGGGTAGTGGGCTGTTTTGGGGGGAGGGTGGTCTAATGATTTAATCAGACACAGGCAGGCACATGGCGGTGGAACTGACTGGAGTCTAATTTGGACTCCAAATCTCACCTCATCCCCCCACACTGGAGAGCTGCTCAACTCCAAATTTTTTTCCAGCATTTTAATTCAAGATTAAATGTGTTTTTTTTTTTAAATATATAGACTAGGGCCTCCCTGGTGGCTCAGCGGTTGAGCGCTGCACTGTGGAGCTGTCGGCAGCAGCGATGCGAGTTCGACGCCAGGCCGGGGAGAATCCCACATGGTGCGGCAGACCTCTCCTGCCTCGCCAGCTGCTCCCCTCAGCATTGTATTTCTGATCTGCCTGTTCTGCTCCCTGCTCTGTCTCTGGTGAACCCTCTCGCTGCCCCACGCCTCTGGCCTGTACCCCAACTTGTATGTATAAATAAATAAACCTTTAAAAAATATATATATAGATATAGACTAAAATGGGATTCAACACATCTAATTGTGTGGTGGAGTAATTACCAGGAGTGGAATAATAACTATTTCCAAGACTTGCAGGCACCACCGTCACCTTGGATCTTAGGTGGAGGGGGTAAGGCAAGAGGAAACCAGGCATGGAAGGGTCTGGATCTCCTGTCTACCTCCTCGCCTAGATGTATTCGGAAGGCCTCCGGGGACAACATCCCTGGCGAAGACGGCGATGCCCTCTGCACCTGGAGGAGCGAGCATTATCTGAGAGGGGCAGTTTCAGGCTGAGGACAGAGAACGAAGAGAAACTTTTCTGCCAGAAGTAGATGCTGAGTGATGCTAGACAGACCGACTGCCTGGGTGAAATGATCAAGACTAGCATATTAATGGTTGCTATCAACGGAATGCCTGTGTCCTCCCCCCCCCCAAGCTTGATGGTGCTTCTGAGACTAACTCCTGTACC
>PVIJ01017218.1:0-30167 GCA_004024925.1 Scalopus aquaticus
CTCTTTCTTTCTGGCTTATTTCACTGAGTATGATCCCCTCTAATTCCATCCATGTCGATGCAAATTGCATGTGTTTATCTTCTTTCCATGCTGAATAGTATTCCATTGTGTATATGTACCACATCTTCTGGATCCAATCATCTATTTTTGGACATCTGGGTTGCTTCCATACCTTTGCTATTGTGAACAGTGCTGCAATCTTTTTTATCCTTATATAACACCTAACCTAACACAGCCCTGTATATTTTTCATTGTAGTCTTCTAAGTCCTCCATCTCTTTCAAGGAGAAGCTGATCTTTTTCCAATCCCCAGACAAAATAAGTAAGAATTTAATGATCACGTGGGTAACTTATATAAAAGGAGATTCCTCTTTTCATCATTTTTCTTCAGTTCTTTCTAAGTGTCTGGGCTTGCTCTGCCTGCAAATGTCAATGCTCCTTGTGCAAGCCTTCCTGTGGAGATGGTTGAAGTGAAGGAGGAAGTTAGGAAATGGGTATAGGCAGTCAGTTAGGAACAGAGTGCCCCAAGTCCATGTCTATTTATCAGCCTGATTTGAGAAATAATCATGGACCAAGAGGGTTCCCCCCTCCCCCCCAACCCAGTAAAGAGTGGAACATCCAGAACACCAACACAACACAATGCTAAAGCAAGGAATCAAAGCTGGTTTCAGGAAGGTAGGACAGGTAATGTGGGCAAACTTAATGGATGTTGGTAGCCTAGGAGTCCCCCGCAGGCCCAGCCAACAAGTAAAAGACACAGGCCGGAAACACACAATTGCCAATCTCCCACTCTTTGACCACTACATCCATAAAGCATCTGTTTCTCACCCCTCAGTGGCTATCACTTGGGATCCCTCTCCACTCCATGTGCTTTCCTGTTCTTCCTATTACCTGTCCATCAATCTCTTTCTTTTCTGTATCTTTGGTCTCAAAGTTGGATTCTTTTCTTGCCAAAGACAAGAACCAAGGAAAAGTTCACCTGCGCTCCTCAGATTCTGGGACTACTCCCTAAAAGCCCTAATTTGAAGCATAGGATACCAGATGCAGTCAAACAAGCAGTTTACACAGTTTATATGTGTATGCTTGTGTTAATCTGTGAAGAACCCCTGGATCAAAGCAAGACCAGGCTCAAAATTAAGGACTGAGAAGTACATTCTATCTTCAATAGGAGATACTGCAAGGTCAAATGTATTTTGTTATAGAAACAGAACCAAAACCAATAGGGCATGTGAACAAACAGTGTGTGTATGTGTGTGTGTGTGTGTGCGTGTGTGTGTGTGTGTGTGTGCGCGCGCACATATACATGTGCACATACAAACATTTCTACTGACAGGCTGGATATTGAGAGTAGGGTTTCTGTTGTAACTGGAGTCATAAGGTAACCTGGACTCAGAATTTCCTTTTCCTTAGGGAATCCTGATCTTTCTCTTAAGGCCTATAATTGATTGGATGAGATCTATACATATTATAGAAGTTAATCTGTTTTACGCAAATTCCACTGTTTTAAATGTTAATCTTCTCTAAAATGTTATCTTTACAGAGACATTGAGAATGGTATTTGCCTAAACAGCTGTGTATTCAGTGAAAAACAAGATGTCTACCTTAAGTACTTTATATTTTAGTCATTTCTCCGGCCACTCTAAAGTTCAACTATACTATCCCTTATCTATTTTCTTCCTGCATATAAACATATTCAGTCTTCAGTTAAAAGTGTTATCATTGCATTGCCTTCTTCCTTGAGAAAGGAGATTCACAGTGATGTCTATAAGTCACTTTACAGTTTTAAGTGCTATAAGAATGACAGGTGAGCACTGAAATCTGCACACTGTTCTGATAATTTCAGAGCTACATTAATTCTTTTTGTGAATGACAATGATTGACTATATGTTATAGGTTTTACTCTTTTATATGTTAAATATGCATTAGCAAAACTCCCCTAGGAACACTGCAATGAAAAGTCATGTTCCATGTAATAGCCTAAAATACTTAGGCTATTAACTGCCCCTCAAGGAAAAAAATAAGTTCTCTCATACATATATTCTTTGTTTGTATGTTTTTACTTTTCAAGATAGCAGTAACACAAAGTCCATAAGATGCATCTGGCACATCCTGATATAAACTAAGCTTTTGACAATGTTGACTTTTCTTAGAATTCTCCTTTCTACCATGTTTTTAATCATTATCAAAGATAATTTAAATATTTCTTCCAATTATTATTTAACTATCTTAAAATTCAGATTTCTAAATTTGCCCTATATCAAAGCTGACTAGGGCTTATTTTGAATTTTTTTTCATTCAACTTTGGAAAAATTCCTTTAATCTCAGGTAATTCCTTGCAGCCTATCTATGGAAATATCCCTTCAGAGTGCTTTTACCAGAAGCCCCAGAGTATCAACACCTTAGGGAATATATATCACTAGTATTTATAATTATGATTTTCTGCTCAAGGTACCATAATAAATTTAAATCCCAGTTTTGCATGCTATTTAGCATTTAGAAGATCACCTCCAAAAGTTGTCCTCAAACTTGTCTGCACTTTGGAATTGCCTGTGGAGAATTAAATAAAAACTGATGCCCACAGAGATTCTCACTTAATGAGTCTGCTAAACATGGCCATGATATCTTTTTTTTTTAACTGTGTTGTGCATTTTTTTTGTCACCCCCAAGGTGATTCCTATGTGCAGTCAGGTTTGAGAATCAGTGTATCAGAGAAAGTGCTTGATTGGCTCTCTTTTCTGGTGGTGAGTTCAACCTTTCACTGAAGGTGCAGCTCTTTCCTAGAGGATACTGACTTTCTAGAGGTCTCTATTTCAACTCCATCACATTGTATTTCAAATTCCAAATCTGAAAATATTTCAAACTCTGAATCTATGGACAAAGAACAATAAGCTAAGAGCCAGTATATTCCCAATGGAAGTACAATGTCAGTTCATGTGTTTTCCAATCCCGTTATCAGTTTCTTTTTCTTTATAGGAAGTTCTTTTCTTTTTTTTCCCTTGTAAGCATAGTTATTCTGTTGAAGGATCTTACTTGATACAGAAATTGTAAGTATTTGTTGTTTTTTTTTTACTATTTGTATCTCATTACTTATTTTATTTTTCAAACTCAATGCAAATGTGACCATTGTGGTAGAAGAATTTCCTTTTAGTACATGTAAATGACTTTATCTGAATTCCAGGAGTAATTTGTACACCTGAATAACCTGCATTTTGTGAAAACAAATAAACAAACAAAAAAAAATGACAAACAACAAACAAAAAAAACTTAGACTAAAAATTACTGGTACTAAACAGCATAAATGGAAGAAAACTCTAACCACCTTTTGGTCTCTTCCCCTACCATCTCCTTATGATTAACCTAACAATTAATATATTTCTTGGCAACTATATTCCCAGGAACTTGGAAAATTGTGTTATGTCTCCAACAAAAAAACAGCTGTGCTGTTTTGTGGTTGATGGTAACATCAAAAACAAACATCTATAGCTAAATTACAGAAACATCCTAAGTGACCCCAAACAGATGAATGGATCAATAAGATGTGGTTTATATACATGATGGAATATTACTCAGTGATCAAAAAAAGATAAACTCAAGACATTTGTTGCATCATGATGGAAGGGATAATACTAAGTGAAATAAATCAAAAAGAAAAAGATATCGGATGGTATCACTAATATATGTAATATAAAGTAAATAAATTAATAGTCAAATAAAGACAAGCTGAAAAACCATCCCTTAATAGCTGACTACAGAGATGCGATACCAAGAGTGGAGAGTTTGGGGAGGCAAAAGGAGAAGGGAAGGAGGCATGAGGGTCTGTGGTGGTGGAGTATGGGTGAATTGGTGGTGGATGCACTACAATAGTTATACCTGTTGGGAATATCCAAATATCAATCAAAATAAATTAATAAATGTAAAAATAGTAATTAAAATTAAGAAAAAGAAAAAATAAGCAAACATCTGCTAAATGTTACCAATGACAGCACTGAGGAAACACTACCTGCCAAACACCTTGAGTAATGATGCCTGGACCACCCAGTACCTCCTGGTCATGAAAATGCAAAGTCCCCCACTCCCTTTATATCCTGTACCCCTCATGTTCCTTTTGCCCCTAATAACTACACTCCTGCCATTTGGAGAGCTGCATTTTAGGGTGTCAATCCCACCAACATTTTTGGAAGCACTATAAATAAAACTCTCGTGTGTGAAGACATTCTCATGGTTCAGAGGGTGGTTTTCTGTGCAGTGAGCAAAAGACTCAGGTTGGTCACCTATTCATGGATTTACCTGTATCAAACCATGTATTAACTGTCATTAGATATATAACATGCATACACACATGTTGTTTTGATTAGGCAATGCACTGACTGAGGTCTAGGGAACACGTCTTGAATAACATACTACATCAAGTCATTACAAGTCAATGTGTCACTGGCACATAGATACTAAACAACAGTAAAAAGATAAACTGGGTAGCCAAATATACTAAAAGTTTCCTGTTTTTGTCTTTTAAACATGGTTGAGAAGTAATGTACAAGTAGGTACTTTGTAATACATACAATATCAGGATTTCAAGAGATGCAGCATAGAATCTGTGCTGCCCAATATAGTAGCCACTGACCGCTTGTGACAATGTAAATTCAATCACTTAATATTAAAAATTAGTTCTTCATAGAGTGAGGGTGGAGGATATAAGGGGAAAATGGGGATAGGTCACTGGGAGAGGAGTATTGGTGGAGGGTGAATGACATATTGGACATAAGGAGTGTGATAATGTACCCCCAAACTTATATAGATCAGTAAACAACTGACAAATTGATAGTATTTTTTTTTAATTAAAAAAATAAGAATTAGTTCTTCCTTCACACAAATCTCTATTCAAGGTCTTAGCAGCCACATTTAGCTAAGGCAACTCTATTGGGTAGCACAGATGTAGAATATCCATCCATTATTATAGAGTGTCCTATGGGACACTTGAGCTAGATTCTCTTTTGGATGCAGTCAGCTCCATTGTTCTGTGAGAATTATCCCAAAGGACCTTGCTGTTAATTTTAAAAAAGTATATTTTGTATTAAATTATAATTAAATTATTTGAAACACAAGTGTTAGCTCATTTCTTTTATCATAGAACAGCTACACAGGATTTTATACTTGTTCAGGCTTTAAATAGCATGAGGGTGAAGTTTCTCACTTTACAACTATGCAATGTAAGATGCAGAGAAGCTTAGCAGATTTGTAAAATTCACAAAGTGATCTCAAATAAAGGGGTAAAATGCAATGGAGTGCCACCAAGATCTAGGTGCTCTGTTCCACAGAGGAATTAGACACAGATGAATTTACTAAGATGTGCCAATTCAGTTTCAAAGCACCTGACATCATCTGCTGCTAAGGGCACAGAGGAGTTACAATTGTGTCTCTGCACACCCAGCATGATATTCAATTATGTGTGGATGCAGGAATTATAGAAAACAAGATGGAATCAAAAATTATCTGTATGCTTGCAGCCAGAGCACAATCCTCAGGAGTCTCTGCCTTTGATTAGGTCTGCATTTTCAGAACTACATCACAGACACCCTTGTTTTACTATTCAGCATTGTAATAGATCAGTGCTCCCTCTCTGTTCTGTCAGCCCTCCACAGCCTCCATGGACTAAAGTAGCCCAAAATGTTTATATTATGTTCCAAATATACATGTTTTTACACAGCTCATGATTATGAGAACATCTTTGGATATTCATAAGGCTATACATCAAGTATAGGAAGACAATTTCTGTTTGGTAATTATTATCATAGAAATTCAAGTAAAGACCAGAATGGAGTTTTTAAAATACACTCCTTGGGAATGCTATCTCCTTAATGATCTAAGTTTTTGGCAAAAAAAATTTCTTTCAGAATTCACATTTTCATTAACTTAGATTCATCAATAATTTATTTGTAAAAGCTCCCCTCAGAAACATTTCATTCAATAGGTATAACAAACACACACACACACACTCACCACAATTATACACATATATTTCTTTTTTAAGGTGCAGAATAGTAATATTCATCAATAGGAAAATATTAAAAACTTTTTAAAACTTAGTGATTCTGGTAACTGATTCTCTAAACTTTGTCAAAGAGTGGGAAGTCATAAATGTACTGTTAAATCCTCTCTATATTTTTTATATAGATATTTTATTAATTTTTGTTATTCATATCTTTTAAATCATTGTGTGTTCCCCATGGGTTACCCACCACCTGTTCACCCGTGGCGCCATCGCCACAGCCCCCCGTGCTCCCCTCTTCCCCCGTCTTGAGCCCTTACCCTCCCCTCCTTCCCTGCTGAATGTCACTTTCTTATTTGGCTCCCCTATATTCCTGTTATAAGTGAAACCATTCGATAATTTTCCTTTCTTTCTGGCTTATTTCACTGATCGTGATCCCTTCTAGATCCATCCATGTTGCTGCGAAATGCCTCTCTATATTTTTATTTTATTTTTGATTTTGACTCTGAGTACGAGAGAGCCTGTGCTATCTAGCTTGGAACTTTCTTTGGATTACTTGAGCCTCAGAATCCCCTTAAGAACCACACTTATGGGCCTCTCTGGTGGCTCAGCGGTTAAGTGCTGCGCTGTGGAGCTGTCAGCAGCAGTGATGCTAGTTCGACACCCCTGGGGAGATTCCCACATGGCGGGGCAGACCTCTCCCACCTTGCCCGCTGCTCCCATCAGCAGTGTGCTTCCGTTGGTCTGCCTGTTCTGCTCCCCACTCTGTCTCTGGTGAACCTCTTGTTGCCCCATACCTTTGGCCTGTACCCCAGCTTGTATGCATAAATAAATAAATCTTATAAAAAAAGAACCATACTTATTCTAAAGAATTCTGCAAGATTGGAGCAATTCAGCATCAGTGATTTCTCTCCACTTTCTTTTTTTCTTAAAAGAGAAGGTAAGGACTTTCATGTAGACTAAACTAGAATTAATTTTGCTGAGTGTTCAACATTTGGCATAATCTGATTGTCTGAGGATAACATGTCATGATTATCACACAAACCTGCCTTCTCTTGTAATAATATTCTCAAGAAATATGAAAACCAATTATCAGAAATCTGTGTTTTAATCACTCTTATATGGGTAAGAAAGGAAAAAAGATCAGAGTTGTGGCAGAACCAGGGAATCACATAAGGATGCATACAAATTGCAAAAACAGAAAAGAAGGGAGGGAAAAGTGGAAAAGGGAGGAATGGTGGGAGGAAGGAAGAACCTGTTGACAAGGCATTCTTGATTGTACCATCAATATTGGTAATATTCATAAATCCTTGGCTTCTAGAAATCAATACTAGATAATCTGCATAGTACAAAAAAATCTAATTTTTTTATGATCTTTGTTACTTATTTACCAAATTACTAATACATGGAAATCAATACAGCAGGTCATGGTAAAATATAGGGAAATGAGAAAATTGAACTTATAATTTAAATGCTGTTTTGATCCCAGATCCTCTCTTTCACTCATACAAATTCTGGCTTTTCAGTTCCACTTCACTCATAAGAATACTTTCAACCATTTTGCCTTACTTTATAGTTCTATTCTTTGACCCTATAACCAAAGAATCATAGAATGATTTTTATTGTATGATCAACATATTTTGAAATCTACCATTTATAACTTCAATTCATTTGTATATGAATTATTTCTCTAAGACAGACACTACATTTTAATTTCTTTTACTTTTCACATAGTATTGTTTATATGAAAGAGCTCACGTCACACTTCCCAAATTTAATTAATTATAAATCTATAGTAATCAAACAGTGACTGGCATAAGTAATAACATGTTGATTGCCAGAATGGAACTGAGAGTCCAAAAGTCCACTAAGGCTATTTGAATTCTGACAATTGTAACACGTTCATTCAAAAATAATATTCTTTCCAAAAAGTAGTGCTGGAAAAAATGTATATCCACATGCAAAATGATGAAGATGGACATGTAGCTCATACCACATAAAGAAAATGTACAACTGGAAATGTATGAATGACCTAAATATAAGAGCTAATACACTGAACATTTTGGAATAAAAAATTGTTTAAATATTCATGACCTTGGGCTTGGGAATGGATATTCTTAGAGATACTGATATCGTAAGTGTCAAAAGTAAATACAGAAAAATTTAAAAAAAAATTGTGGGTCTCCCTGGTGGCGCAGCGGTTAAGCGCTGCGCTGTGGAGCTGTCGGCAGCAGCGGCGATGTGAGTTCGACGCCCAGCCAGGGAGAATCCCACATGGTGTGGCAGACCTCTCCTGCCTCGCCCGCTGCTCCCCTCAGCAGTGTATTTCTGATCTGCCTGTTCTGCTCCCTGCTCTGGCTCTGGTGAACCCTCTCGCCACCCCACGCCTCTGGCCTGTACCCCAACTTGTATGTATAAATAAAAAATAAATCTTTAAAAAAATTAAAAAAAATTGTAACTGTCATTTAAAAAAAAGAGAACCTAGATAATGGGGAAATATTTGCAAATCATAGATCTAAGCATGAAATATCCAGAATATTAAAGAATACTTATATCTCAAGAAGAAAAAAATGAAAAAAAAAACACCAAAGTACTCAGATATACATTTCTCAAAAAGAGATATAAAAATGGACAACTAGCATGAAAATAAATGTAATGAGAAATACCAGCCAGGGTAGTTATAAGTAAAAATATCTATACAATGATGGTGCCTAAATTGTAACTAGCCCACGACAAGAAAACAAGGAAAAAACAGAGGAAATGCTTAGAGGTTTTGTTATTATTGTTAATGCTTTCAATTTTTATATTCAAAGGCCTGCTTATTTTTAATCAAAGGCATTTAAATCATTTAATTATGATAATGACATTTGGTGTTTTAATTAGTTTTTGTTTTGTTTTAATGTTCTTGACATTTCTCTGTTAAGTTCTCAAAATTTATTTTGAAATTCTTTGGCTTGATTAAAAAAAAAAAAGGTCTAAAAATTGAGAATTGCTGCTTTTGACCAAGTATCTTTAATCCTTCAGTCAACTTCCAGTTATCATTTAGTAAACTACATCTCCATTTTGTTCTGTTTCAAAGCTCTTTAAAAAAAAAAAAAAAGATTTATTTTTATTTATTTATGCATACAAGAACTGGGGTCTAGGCCAGAGGTGTGGGTAGGTGACAGAGCTCACCAGACACAGAGTGGGGAGTAGAACAAGCAGATATAATAAAATAAACTGCTGAGGAGAGCAGCAGGCTAGAGAGGAGAGGTCTGCGGTGCCATGTGGGTCAGCTCTCTGGCCGGGGATCTAACTCATGCTGCATATAGCTTGATAGCACTGAGACTTTAACCCCTGCACCAACAGGGAAGCCCTGTTTCAAAGCTCTTTAAGGAAGTCTTATAAATACACTCATGATGAAAACATCCAATTCAAAGAAAAAGGATGGAAATATTTATTTTTTTTCATTCTGTTGCTTTCTGTTTGTCTGTTTTAATGTTGAACTCAAGACCCCCTAAAAAATACTAAGCTTCTATTTTTAACTCTTTTCAATATTCCCCCTCAGCCCCAACATACCTAAAGTTCTAACCTTCCACAGATAACAGATCATCGGGAAAGTGGAACCGCTGACAATGGGAGGGAAAATCTGGGGGAGGCTCTTAGAATTTGACAGAGGAGAGATGTTACAATTTTTTTTTTTAATATCATAAGGTGATTCTAAGAAACTGTTCCTCCAATACCAAAAATTACTCCCACAGAGAGTTATTTATTTTTGAAACTTCCTAAACTTTTCTGG
Source organism: Scalopus aquaticus (assembly GCA_004024925.1). NCBI lineage: Eukaryota > Metazoa > Chordata > Mammalia > Eulipotyphla > Talpidae > Scalopus > Scalopus aquaticus. Next base: position 9,764 of record PVIJ01017218.1, read on the forward strand.
ATAAGCTTGAAAATCCCTCCTCATTATTTAAAAAAAACATGAATTGATGTATATAGGGAATAGCTAATAAAAAGTCATATTACTAGGAGCTCTGCTGAATGAAGAATTAAATTAGCCCCAGAAATGGGATGAAAAAAAAATTTACAGTGTTTCTGTATTTTTCCTCACTTCTCCTTGATGATTTTGTCTGTATTCTATTTCTTTTGACTCAGAACAAGAAATAAAATGACAAACTAAAAAAAAAAAAAAAAAAAAAAAAAAAAAAAAAAAAAAAAAAAAAAAAAAAAAAAAAAAAAAAAAAAGTGAGAAATCAAAAACAAAACAAAAAAGTACCTAGTGGATTAATGGATTAATTCACATAACTGAATGAATGAGCCATAACCATCTTTACATGTATCCTACTTACAAAAATAACATTTCCTTTCTGATTTAATGTTTTCTTTCAAGCCTAATGGACTATTCTCCCATTTTATATATTTTTTCTTTTTATATTCTTTATCTTATTATGTTGTGGATCAGCCGCTTTTATTTAAAAAATAGCTTTGAAAATAGTAATTTGCCATGATTTTATTCCAACTCATTTTAACATTTTGGCCTATTTCCCAAATCTAATATCCACTTGCTCCCAAACCAATTCATTTTTTCCTTATCTATTATCTGAGGTTCAAAAGTTCTTTTTCCTATTATTAATCTGTTTTTGGATCAGCTAGATCATTCCTCACCTATAACCCGAAATTTTATTACGTCACTGACATTCGGTATCCCTAGGATAACCCAACTGCAGATTCAGATACTTCGGTTCCACACATAAATTCTAGTTTTGTGGATAAGAGCAGGGGCTGCTTGGACTAAGCATGCTGAGGGCACACACTGTGGTTTGCCCAGGTTTCATGGGGGACTGTCAGAGGCCATTTTAAATTTATATGGTGCATAAGCTCTTCTCTTCCTATTTTACTCTTTGGAGCATGTAACTTTTTCATTGTCCAATTCACCCTTTAAACATCCAGCAAATGAATGAACAAATAAATGCCATGTGCAAGAAAATTAATTGATTTTGCTGAGTGAATTTGCTATACAGATGAGAATAAATATAAATTAAACTTGTTATATAATTTATAGATTAATAAATAAAAAAATCATCTTTTAGTGATTTTTATTGAAGATAGGATTATATCAATTTTATGAAAAAGGACCACTACTACAAATTCAGGAGAAAAATATTTCCTCATATTCAAATTGGAATTGGCAAATTTTAAATAACAGATATCAAATTGAAAATTATTTAGTTGAACAATATTATTCCTTGCTCACATAGATGATGCTTAAGGCTTAAATTTTTATTCCAGTTCTACTTTCACTATCCTTAGGATACTTGAGTTTATTTTTAGCAGTCAGGTTACTATCTGAAAAATAATCTATAGACAGTTTTAAAAATGGTGGCTACCTTGGGAACAATATATCTTTGCATTCTTGTCTTTTATTTTAAACTGGAACCATCTTAATGTTGCATTAATGCAAGGGAAATCGAATGTTTGCATTTAACAGTACCCACAGTAGTTTTAGCTGTCATTTAGCAAGATCAAAACATTTTACACAACATGATTTTAGAAAACTTTTGACCTTTTTATATTTTATTTTTTTAAATTTTTGTTTCAAATGTCAGGAGCCATCAAGACACCTGTCTTAAAGGAAAAGGTCACCCCAGAGAAGAAAGTCCTGCATTGAGTGACAGTGTTTCTCTGTTGTAATCTAGGGCATCAAGCACTAATTGTGGATGTCTGTAAACCTCACTATCCTGCTAGTCTTAGATGTACAAGAATATTTCAGAAACTTCTACAGCTATTTGCTACACAAATTTGGTGAAATGTGACAATCCAAATCCAACTGTCAAGGTAAATGCAACTCAGTATCTTGAATTGCACAGATCTGCAAATAGAGGTAATATTTATTTCAAAGTGATTCATCACTGGCCTAGGTTATAATTATGGAGGGACCGGTATATACTAATTGCCATGTAGGAGTTTGCTTTCTGTTTCTAACAATGTATCCTAGATTGAATATCCATCTTTATACAATTATATAATGGAATGAGTATATAAAAGCACAGGGTTATGCCAATGAAACAGAATCACATTCAAGAATTTTCTTAAAAGATGATTCTAAAAGTAAATGAGGTCATACTAAGTGAATATTATGAAATTACTTTAAGTACAAAATAATGTGGTTGTGATCAACCTTCTCATCTATTGTTAGAGTTGTTCTGCAGAACAGAACAACGAGACTGAATGAAGCTGTAGCTAATTACTTTACTAGGAACTTCAATTTTTTTACTTTTATTTTATTTGTGCATACAAGAATTGGAATGTAGGCAAGAAGTGTGGGAGTAAGAGGATTCACCAGAGACAGAGAGGGAAGCAGTGGGTGAGACAGGAGAGGTCTGCTGTGCCATGGGGGTTAGCTCCATGGCCAGGGATCAAACTCGTGGCGCAGTGGCTGGCAACAGCTTGATAGCTCTGAGACTTTAACCTCTGCACCACGAGGGAGGCCTGGAACTTCAATTTTTACTGACAAACTATGGGCTAGAATCCTGTTCCAGTATCTCTTCTTCAGAGAAGTCTATGCCCCTGCAATTTTGTGCCTTCCATAATGCCTGGGTAATCGAGATTTGAACTTTGTATAAATTATAAAGGTCAACTAATTTTGGAAACTATCACTGCCAGAACAATTTCTTGTGTTTTTTTTTAATTATTATTTCATCTTTTTTTGATAAATATTTTATTTATTTACTTTTGTTATTCATATCTTTTACATTATTATGTGTTCCCCATAGGTTACCCACCACCTGTTGATCCGTGAAGCCATCACCATAGTCCCCCGTGCTCATCTCTTCCCCTCTCTTGAGCCCTTACCCTTCCCTCCTCCCCTGCTGAATGTCTCATTCTTATTTGGCTCCCCTATATTCCTGTTATAAGTGAAACCATTCGATATTTTTCTCTTTCTTTCTGGCTTATTTCACTGATCATGATCCCTTCTAGTTCCACCCATGTTGCTGTGAATTGCATGTGTTGGTCTTATTTGAATGCTGACTAGTATTCCATTGTGTATATGTACCACATCTTCTTGATCCAGTCATCTGTTTCTGGGCATTTGGGTTGTTTCCATACCTTAGCTATTGTAAACAGTGCTGCAATAGATATGCGGGTGCATGTATCCTTTTGGATTAGTGTTTTTGTGTCTTTTGGGTAGATTCCCAGAAGTGGTATTGCCGGGTCATATGGGAACTCCATTTCTAGCAATTTGAGGAAATGCCATGCAGCTTTCCATAGTGGTTGGATCAATTTGCATTCCCACCAGCAGTGGAGGAGAGTTCCTTTTTCTCCACATCCTTGACAACATTTATTGTTACATGTTTTTTTAATGTGCGCTGTTTTCACTGGTGTGAGGTGGTGTTTCATTGTGTTTTTAATTTGCATTTCCCTGATTATAAGTGATGTTGAGCATTTTTTCATATACCTGTTGGCCATTTGCTTTTCTTCTTTGGAGAAGTGTCTTTTTAGCTCTTCCGCCCATTTTTTGACTGGATTGTTGACTTTGTTTTTGTTGAGTTGTGTGAGCTCTTTGTGGATTTTTGTTTCATTCCTTTATTGGTTTCTTCTTAGTCAAGGCATCACAAGAGCAATAAGACCAAAAAAATTGAAACCATAAGATAACCAAGTCTATGACCCATTTCTTAAGTTTGAGATGTAAGCAATCTATGATGTGTAATTTCAGAATATGTACTATTTTAGTCTAATCAAGATGTTAAATTTAGAAAGCATTTCAAGGTGTAAGAACGGCATAGTTTTTCCTAAAGAAAACATTACATTAGGAGTGTTAATCTCAAGAAATCATATATGTACACTCAACAAAGATTTGAAAAGTTGTTGGATGTATATACTTAAGTGAAAGATTTATGTATTATACATTCTGAATCTGCAAGATCAATAATAAAGAACTAACCACTGTGTTTTCTCAAGAATGAAAAATGACTCTATGGTGGAAAAGGTTAGAGCTGGCAGTGTTGGTAAGCAAAGGAACATGAACAAAATGTGTGACTCAGGAGTCTGTGAAAGTTAATGTTCCAAGATTTCAACTGCAGTTTATCCATTTATGAGTATGTACCAATCATTAAATCTGAGATGATAGAAAGAGGCTATTAAAACTAGAAAACTAGATAGAGTCTAAGTACAAGTTAATATCATCAAAATTCTTGAAAACTTTCTAATAGAATAAAATGGCAATAATAATAGTAGTAACTATCTAGTATATAATCATTTATATTTTATATACTGCATTTTACACACACACACACACACACACACACACACACACATATAATCACCAGTATTACAATGAACTTTGGCATTACTAATGTGTCTTTGATGCCATTTTATTTGTATATTGCTGGTTTCATTGGTATGACATTCCTTTCAATGAATAGACTCCCTTAATATCTTATTTGCAATAGACTATAGAATCAAATACATGACAAAAATAAAATTTGGAAGGTTGAAAATTCTATTGGCCTTTAGTAACTACTTGAATGTAAGAAATACTTCACATATGCAGAATTTAAGGATATGCCGGACCTGCGGAGAATACCCAACAGTGATCTTAGCTGCCTATAGCATCAAACATTTTACATACAGCTGTCCTCCCCCAAAGTGCTCATACCTGTTCTCAATGGAAACTTTAGGATCAACTATAGAAGTAGTAATGTCTTCCCTTCTTCCAGTTCTAGTGTGAGAGCCTCTCATTGATAGCATCTAAACCAAAAACCTGCAGGAAAAGGCAGTCTAGGAGATGTGTTTTCCAGGTTTCCAACCTCTGCAATACAGAAAAGAATGCACAAGTTAGGGTGGAATAATAAAGAGATGCCAACAGGCAACAAAGCATGGTTGGTTTTTGTTTCTGTTTTTTAAGTAATGTAAATCAATGCAAGTATTTGTATTTTTTACTACCTTTGCTCTCTGTTTTGGGGATGTCTCTGTTACATAAATAGAATTGTCTTATATTACTAGAAGTTGATTTGACTAATTAATGCAAATGAGATCTCTATCTAGGACTCTTCTGACTTTCTCAAATCACCCTGGGGCAGAAGAATGAGCAAAGGCAGGCAATAGAAAGGAATTCTGGGATCAATTCATTTCTTATTTGTGAAGACAGTGATCCAAGACTGAATAAATTTAACCTTTTGGCATTTTGACTATGAGGGTTGCAATGCAGAGCAGCCTGTGAATTGGGCAAATACAACCTACTTTGGAAATATAACTTTCCATCTACACCCATGAGTCCTCTATGACTATTTTATAGCAATAGAGTTCCTTGTCCAATTTGTTCTTAGAGTGAACTTCCAAGATCAGTAGCATCAGTACTACACTAGAACATGTTATAAATGCAAATTTCCAGGTCCAGTCTCACAACTAGTGAACTAATTCTCTGGTTTTTGGACCCAAATGTCCATATATTTTTAAAAAAACTTTGCACATAATTATAAGCCAGGATAACTTTGAGTCTTCCATTACAAAAACTTAGAAGAATTGATTCAAAACAAGCAATTGAGGTAATAGGCACATTGCCATTGCTAAGTTTTCTGTGATCAGGAACACATAATATGAACTTAGTAGAGAAGACGGTATGTTGGGTGTTATAATGAATCAGTACATCAGACCAGAAACTATAAGCATATTCAAAAAAAGATGATTTGTTCATCTCGGTGTTCTTCCCCTCTCTTCCTTCACTCATCTACAGAAACTAGCAACTATGTTTAGATGACTTTGAGATTAATATTCTTTAACAAATTTCCCTTGATGTATTTTATGACCCAAATTTCCACGGCATAAGGTATCTAGTGAGGGTAAGGCTGCATGTGATATGTTTGAATTCTAAATGACTGAAGACAATATTTGTTGGATGGCAATCCTTTGTGGGTATTTTGCAATTCTCATAAGCAGAAAATAAGAAAAGCAAAGCCTTTCTTTTTTTCAGACTCTCATGACAAACAGTCTGAGAGGCTAGAGGTAGTGTTTCCACTGGATCAAAATGCAGGTTTTCTCAAAGACTTGGATAATGCAAATAGTATTTGCCTCCGGAGGAAATGACAAGCAGGCTTACTGTTCTTTATTAAGAATGAGATCCCTACATTCAGGCTTTGTCTCTTCTAATCCAACCCACTACAGATACAGAAGTTACTTGACCCATTTCCTATCAACTAGTGGGTAGTGAGTGGAAGAATCAGTACAAGTGCTAAATCTGGCTACTGCTACTCTAAGTTTTAAACCATCATTCACCTCTAACTCATAGTCTTTCATCTTTTGTCAGCACCCAGAAACTCTAACAGTTTAATTATTTACCTTATGATCAAGTTAAAAACTCTTAACAGTTCTTGGAAATATTCTAAGATTTCAATATTTCTATGGACTGGTAACTACTTTATGGTTTCTAATTGCTCCCTTTTGAGCAGGGATGCCTAGATCAATCATCAGGAGCTTGTTGCATCATTGTATGTTGAGTGTAGAGACAAATAGTTTTTTTTTTTTTTTAATTGCACAGGTCTCCAGACAAGAAAAAAAGATGGAATTCAGTTTGCTATTCCTGAAAAAATGGACCTGAGGAGACTCATATTTATCTGGATCTGGTTAAATGACATAATGTTGAACTGGGGTTTGACCCTGATCTCTATTGGGATGAAACTGGGGGAAAGTTGGAAGGGAGTAAATGTTTTCACACTGAGAAAGGGTTGTGATTTGTTATAGCCATTATGTGGACTCTGGCAGGGAGTAATTTCAAAAGATAGATGTCACAATATTTCCCATCCCAGGAGCACTTCCAGAACAATGCCTGAGGATAGCCAATTCCAAGAACACTATTGTTAAAAATTCTGAAAGGTTTAGTCTCAAACCTATAACCATAGAACTGACGACCTTAATTGTTTGTCACACACACATATTTATAAATAATTTAGTGGAGGTTTATCTGCAGAAATGAAGAAAACTGACTTTCCATCATCACGGTGAATAAATGTCCTGAGATCATCATTTGGAAATGTGAATGTTACATTTACATTTAATAAGTGACTACTCACAATGATTACATTAAGGAAAGCGTTTTCTACCATTACAGTAAATATAAGAGAGACAACAGAGTGAAATGTGTTTTAAAGAGTTTATGTATGAATTATTAAATAAACCACATAAATCAGTAAGGTATTGTTATTAATGATAGCTCATGAAGAAGCAAAATCAATTGGGTGGAATTGTCAGAAAGGGTATCACTTGATGAGAAAAGATTTGACTAGGTCTTGAATGACAGCTCAGCTGGACCAGTTTTCTGACTGAGAACTCCTAGGGCACTTTTTTATCTTAGCACATTGCATCAAATTGAGTATAAAGTATTATCTATTTTATTTTATTCTGTAATGTCTACCATCAATCTGTGCTTTGAGGAACTTCTTGCTACACCAATCATGGGTAAAAAAATGAAAAATTTTCAACCCCACTTCTCATTAGTACTTCTCCCTATTTCTCGGCTAAAGATCAGCAAGCAGACCATTTTTATATGATGGATTTATTTCTAATTGCTTTTACTTGGTGGAGAAGAGAGTTTAGGAAAAATAAAATAAGAAACATGAGGGAGATATAAAATCTGATGTCCTTACTCTTAAAACTGTATCTCTAGCTCTCTTTTAATAATGTTGCACAAAACAAAAGAAATACAGTTTTCCAACCTATCTGAAAGTAGAATGTGTCTATGAAACTTCCTGGACCTGAAATGATATAAAATGAAGAATTACCATTAATTTATATGAAACATTTTTTACTGTTCCTAGACCTTCCCCCAAAACCTACCAAAACACACCAAATGGTGCATAAAACTTAAAATTAATAAGTATAGTGTAAAAGTAAGAATGATATGATAAATACCTGTGTAAAGTAGCAATAGTGTTTATTCAGTGGTGTTTCCTTTACCAGAAAGTATTGGGTACACTGAAAGACTGTTAGGTGATGATGATGATGTGTTAGGCTGAGTAGAATCATAGGAGGTTGGGCATAAAATCAGAATTACACAATGGGAAATTAAAAAGCAGAATGTCATACTACTTATCTTTGAAAAAGAAAAAAATATGCTGACTACCTAATTTGGCAATAAGCTACTTTGTATGTTTCTTTAGTAATCTACTACAGAACTCCAAGATATATTTCTCTTTTTGTTGGCCCAGAGAACTCCTACCTGTTTTCATTTTTCAATTCTCTTTTATCTACATTTTTCCACTGTTGTGTTCTCAAACATTATATCTTTGAGCTCCTTAATTATCCCAGTGCTATAGAGTTTCTTGGCTCTGTTATCTCTAGTCGTAGTTGCTTCATATTACTCTTATTTTCATTCTGTTACTGTTTTATATTCTCTTGGTTTTTGCTTTTTTTTTTTTTTTTTTTTTTTTTTTTTTTTTTTTTTTTGTATCAACACTGCCAGAACGGTTGCCCTGAATTCATCTTCTGTCATTCTCAGCAATTAGGCTGAGTTAAGGCACCTTTCAGGGTTTTGTTGATATGGCATTTGTGATGTGTTCTTCTGTCTTCTCATTTTCAATTTTTGTGCTGTCTTTGAACATGCTGAGATAGTGAGGGGACCAGTACTGGTGAGGGGTAGTAGGTATAAAAGAGGTCAAGGGCAATGGGACAACATGATCACCTACAGTAGATTCAGGAATTTGAAATTCCCATTTTGCCCCGGATGCCATAGTGGTGTAAGAATTGTATAGTAGTGATCCACAGTGTTCCTCTCCCTTAGATCAGGTTCTCAGTCTCACTATCTTTTATATTTCTGCTCTGAACTATTTTCAAACATGAGATGCAGAACTGAGCATGGATTGGATTTGATATGTGGTCACAGGCTGGGAATTTTTCTGTTCCTCCTCTGTATGTTGGGGTACTTGCTCCCACTTTTGGTAGCTACTTGGTCTTTAGTATATTCTGGCATTTTTGGGGGGTGTGGCTAGATTTTTTGCTATCTCAGCCTGACATATGGGATGGCAGATGTTTCAGATATCTCAGTGTAGGCTTCACTTAGCCTCTTCTGTAGAGAACCAATTGCTCTGACCTGATTCAGGCTATAGCTGTTCTGTGTTAAGTGCTTCAGACTCAGGCCAATAGCCATTGCTCTGTGCCCCCCAACTCTGCAGTTCTCCTGTTGTATACCCTCCATCCTGTGTGACTTCATGGACTCCATTAGCCAGTACAGTGCCTGGTCTTAGAGGCCTTGCTGATGCAATGTGCTAAAGCACATGACTCAGGTCAGTAGTGGTAGAGGGTTCTATGCAGCAGCCATTCCTTCCTCTTGCGGGTCTCACTGCTCCATTATCATTCAAAACAAAGTTCACTTAAAGTGTATCACCCTCTTCTGCTGTACCATTTTTCCTAATATGCCCTGTGTTTGTCTATTTTTCTCTTAGGGTTGTTTTGTTTGCTGCTGCTGTTGTTGTTGTTTTGTCATACTACTATTTAGAGGTAAGTACCTGAAGGGGTGAGCCTGGCAGCTTCACTCTGGAACCATCTTACCAGACCTCCAGAATGTTTTCATATGGAAACTGAATCAATGTATTATTTATCTAAGTCATTGAACAAATGATTTTTATGTTTTGCATATTATATATTTTTTGACAATTACAAGATAATAAGTTTTCATGGAACTCATAAGATCATTGCATATTAACTGAGTTTAAATGTAAGGATAAAATAAGTGATTTGGGATTTCACAGCACTTAAATAGGTATAAAATAAATGTTTAGAAATAACATTATGAAGTTAAAACATTAAACAATTAAATTGTACCCTGGGTCAATGAATAGTAGAATTACTAGACTATCACTTGCTTGAAGATTAACTCTATCTGTATAGCATTAAAGTTAGAACTTCCTGTCATGAATTCAAAAATTGACCGTTACTTGAGATGTAGATGAAAATGAACTCACCGTGGGAGTAAGATAAATGAGTGGAAGAAGAAGGCCATGAGAGAAGTGTGGAGAATTTAAATCTTTATATTCAGAGAATTTAGAAGAAACTAGCGAATTGGAGGGCAACATAAGAAAGCACAATAAAATATGCACAGATGAGAAAGGCAAAGGAAAGAAAACGAATTTTTAGGAAGATGTGTGGGATCAAATGCAGTTTGTTTAAAAAAAAGAAACAGAATGAGGGCCTCCCTGGTGGTGCAGCAGTTAGGCACTGCGCTGTGGAGCTGGCCATGCCACACCAAGTTCGATGCGGGGCGGGGAGATTCCCACATGGTGCGGCAGACCTCTCCTGCCTCGCCCGCTGCTCCCCTCTGCAGTGTATTTCTGTCCCTCTGCCTGTTCTGCTCCCTACTCTGTCTCTGGTGAACTTCTTGCCACCCCATACCTCTGGACTGTACCCCAGCTTGTATGCATACATAAATAAATCTTTAAAAAAATAAATAAAAAGAATTAAAAAGAAAGGAAAAAGGGTATTGCTTACAAATGACTATGGCAGAAATGCACTTTGAGAAACAGATCGAGTAGAAAACATGGAGGGAAAACAAGGTTTTACAGACTCTAGAAACTGACATCAACTAGAAAGGGAGTCAGTAGCACAAGAAATGTCTTGGGAAGTTCCCTGTTAGAAACTGGAAACTTGAATTTATTTTGAATATAATGTGAAAAATAAGCAATTAGGGGGAGACTGAGGGTAAAGTGGAGAGAATAAATGATGAAACAGGAGTTTTCAGAGATGTTGAGAAATGGATAAGACAATATAAATTGTGTGGATGGTTGATGTATTTAAACAAAAAAGGGACAGTGATTATTCTGAAGCAAAGGAAAGTAAATCAATATGATGACCATTCTGAGAAATGTTAGAATAGAAAGAAGAGAAGGATGCTTCTGAAAAGGATGCTAATACTAAGTAGAACCAGATATTTTTTAGTTTCTTAAGAAGTAGCTTGGTGGGCCTCCCTGGTGGCGCAGTGGTTAAGCGCTGCACTGTGGAACTGTCGGCAGCAACAATGCGAGTTCCACACATGGTGCGGCAGGTCTCTCCTGCCTCACCCGCTGCTCTCCTCAGCAGTGTATTTCCATCGGTCTGCCTGTTCTGCTCCCCACTCTGTCTCTGGTGAACCCTCTCTCCGCCCCACACCTCTGGCCTGTTCCCCAGCTTGTATGCAAAAATAAATAAATCTTAAAAAAAAAAAAAAAGAAGTAGCTTGGTGTATTGGGACAATCTGTGCATTCAGCAAGTATTGGGAAGATCTGTGTTGTCATTTCCCTATCAGTTGCCAGAAGACCTTAAACATTAACTTCCCCTAACTTTTATGATTCTCATGTTTCCTTTTAGAATGAGGTTATTTCGACATAGAAAAATGCTGCCCAGTTTTCTCTTCAAAGAAGAACTTGCTGTCCTGATTTATGCTAGTGATATCTGCAGGCAGCCTTTAGTTTTCAGCCCTTTCAAAGATGCCTCAATTGCATTAAGGAAACTCAGTCAACACCAAGACCTTCTAGGGAAGCCTATGCAATGACTGATGAAAGAAACAGGGACAAAAAAAACCCTGATAATTTTATTTTATTTTTTAAAGATTTATTTATTTATGCACAGAAGCTGGGGTGTAGGACATAGGTGTGGGGGAGTGAGAGGATTCACTAGAGACAGTGGGGAAGAGAACAGGCTGAAATACTGAGATCTATTACAGTCTGTTACTGAAATATACTGCTGAGGGGAGCAGCCCACAAGACAGGAGAGCTCTGCTGCACATGTGGGTTATCTCCCTGGCCAGGGATTGAACGGTGGATCGAACTTGTGCTGCAGTAGCTGCTGATAGCTTCATAGTGCTGAGACTAAACCCCCTGCGCCACCACGGAGGCCCAAGACCTGATAATTTTAGACCAATTTGAGACAACTCATATGGGACATTTTATCTTTAGATCTAACTTGATATTGGCCAACATTATTATTTTGGCCTGCTTGGACTTCCCCTTTTCTGAGTCTTGCTGCTTCCTCCCCTCTTCAAGGTAACTATCTCAAAGGCACAGATTGCTTATTAAACTTGATATCAAACTCTGTAGGAGAATCAAATTTTTCATGAGAATTCAAAGAAGTAATGGTTAATATCAAATGGTTTTATACTACATAGGTGATCATAGCTAAGATAAATCATAGTTTATTTACAATTGCTATTTCATAATGAATCAGGATACATTCTTCTATTTCCAAAATGATTAATTTTTACCTAGACATTTCCTAAAATTAATTTGCAATATCAACTTTTTAACATGCCTGCGGTCTTTTAGTAATTTTTCTTGGCATATGAGTGATTTTGGGGACAATCCTATACATTTAATCTTATCTAGAGTTATTGTAGGTAAGAAGTCATTACACTAGTCTGTGATCATGTATTAGGTTTTACTTGTGGTTATCAGAGGTCAGTCCTGCTAAGGGTTAAAAATCATGCTGATTTTCTGAGATTTGTGGGTCTTCTGAAACATGATAAGAAATCAGTTTGAGGCTAGATTTATGAGATAAGCCTATGTATAAGGAAAGGTGTGAAGAATGCAGGGAACTTTTACCCAAAAAAGTCAGTGACTTTTTCTTTCTGGAAAAGGATTGGTTAGGAGCCCAGTCACTCAGGCTGCTATACTTATTCTAAGTTTTGTTTCTTATAACTGAGGGAGATTCCCTTCTTTTATTTCTATTACTAAAGATATGTTGACAATAGCAATTCATCCAGGTGCAGTGTCTAGTGCTTCAAGAATTTCAGTTTCTGTGAAGTGAGCAGAGATTCATGGTTGATAGCAAACCATTGTTGAGAATGAGTTCACATCAGCAAAGCTATAACTCCATTCAAAGGACCAGCAGTTCAGTATGATAGTGTCCCCCTGAGAAGAATAGGTTCTCTTTTAAGCACCAGGATGTGATGAAAGTATAGAAAATGGTTGTTTTGTCAATATTTCTCAATGGGTATACTTTGGATAGCTATGACCTACCTCTGCTTTATAAATCATCTCAAAGTTAACTTTTGAGTTCATATATCTTTGCTAGGAAAATCTGCCACTGATAGAACAGTTAACATCAAGCAATTTTTCATCTTTATTCAAGATAATCTTGCTTCTTTTTGACATTTACCACTATTTTGCTTAGTCTGATTTTACCAAGTGGACAAAGAACTTGAGAAAAGCAATAGCTCAGGTAATGAATGTACTGGGAGAAGCAATCATCACTTAGTTTTATGTGAATTAGCCATGAAATTTGTCTGTACAAATTAAATAAACCAGAGACTTTAAGTTATAATTCCTAAAAATGGATGTTTGAAATGAGTGCATGATAACAGAAAAATTTGTCAAATGAGTGAATTTACTTAATTTGCAGAACGAAAAATCAGCAAATAGATCTATTTTGGTCGACTTTGGAATTCCAGTTAAAAACCTCCTATGGTTTAAAATTAAACCTGAATGAGCTAAAATTCTTGGTAATTGATATAAGCCCCTGGGTGAATATGCTAAAAAAAAATGTAAAAAGTTATCTATTCATTTAAACTTTTATTTTTATTATCCCAATTTTGCTGACTATAAAACATTTATGTACTAAATATTTAGTTATGTATGTGTCTATATGGAATAAAAGTAACACACTAAAAAACATATATTATGAAAATTAAGTGTCCCTTACATTCCTGAGCTGGGCCATATAGTATCCACATACTGTACAGAGCTATTCTCTGGATATAAAAATTAATACATGAATACTTTTACATAGGCACATATATCATACTCTCAAATGACTATACTTTTTATTCTGCACCTTGTTTTCTTATATCTTAACAAAATATTATTGTTTACATAAAGAAAAAAAAAATTAGAAATCTGATATATAGTCAGGCACTATACCCACTCTGGAGCCTCTTTTAATTTTCAACTCTATTTACCAAATGAGTAAATGACAGTTTATTTACATAATAGAAAGTGCACATAGACTATATTTGTCAATGAAGTGACTAACTGAAGTGATTTAAACTACAGAGAAAGATATCTGATTTGAGTTTAAGTAAAATAATCCATACAATTTTGTACAGAATAAACTGAAAGACAAAGAGACATGAGGGAAAAATATTTAGGGATTATTTTATGATGAGGACCAGAATAAAGGTGGAAGTAGTGGGAACATAGGGACAAAGTTATTTGGAGAAATATTTGGTTTAAAAAATAAAACTGTATAATATCAGATTTATTGACTACACTAATGAAAGGGGGGAAGGAAAAATAGAACAACTTCCAGGCTTTTGGCATAGGAAGTTCAGTGTATGGTGACAGTAAAACTCTTCCACTTTGAAGAAGATATATCAAATTATAAACTCCATAATTAGCATCATGTTCACCCCACATTTTGAAATAGGTTTGCTGAATGAAATAAATGATATTAACATTTATTCAAATGTATGAGAATTATTTTTATATTCAAGGAATGATCATTAATAATTTTCTGTATTTCTATCATGTGAACAGAAAAATATATTTTGTCAGAAAAAATGTATGCTTTATTCCATTCAATGATTTTAGAATAATAGAAAATTAAGGCTGAAACTTATTATACCTGAATTACAGTCTCAAAGAAATATATGCAATTGCTTATTGTCTTAAAGTTATTCTTTATATATCATATCATCAAATGCTTCAGTGTGGTGATATGTTACTGTATTGAGTATTCATCATGATTTTTATCTACCTCTGATGTTGTTTAATTGTGTTATTTTTGACAAGTCTTCCACAAGTCAACTAGGGTTTTATCCTCCTCTTTTAAATAAAACAATAAAAATCTATCCTAGTTATACCAAAGATATTCAATAGAATACTGTGATAATCTCTGGATAGAAAAAAAAAATTTGGAAGCGCATGAATCATGAATGGAGAAGCCACTTGTGTGTGGCTCAGGTTCTTTGTGCCAACAGGACCATTTTATGTCAGGTATTCAGTTAGCAGATTCCTGACTAAGATCTAATTGGACTCTAGTACCTGGAGTATTAATATATAAGCTAGGAGGTGATAGACATGCATTGGAAGGAGCTTCAGTGCAGGAAAAAAAATGAAATCAGAAAAATTAGCAAAGTAAAATATTAAGCTGATACAAGAGCTTGCTTATGACTGGAAAGGATAAAAAACGTGAAGCTCAATGGAAACACTTGTAAAGAATTTGACAGTGGATTATACAGTTGACTAGCCTAAGATTGGGGATCAGACTCTAGTACCAGAGGGTATATTGAATATAAGCACCTCAGGCAATAAGTATGTTAAACTGATTGCGTATACCCAAAGAATGTGCTGCAAAATAGGCTATAAATCAATGTTCAAGTAACTATCCCTGTTAGCCAGTATTTGCATTCAATGTTATGTAACAGAATCTGCAAACACTGCAGACTTAAACAAGGTAATAGGATCATCATGTTCTTAGATAATAAAATATTTGGGACGCAGCTATTGTGGAACTGGTATAATGGTTCAAGTGTGTAAGAGAGGAGGTGGCTACAGTTCTCTTGGAAGCTCTTTGGTCATTATTCAAGAGATGTGGAAGAAGCCTGCAGTGGTATCCAAGCCTGCAGTGGAAATTCACAATTTCCACTATGGCATGAACATGGAATGGTTCAGAAGAGATACCTGGCCAATGCAAATGGATTCTGGGCAAAACAACCTTACAGCTGAACAAGAATATAGCAGCCAAATAATAGCTCCAGCTGCAATTTAAATTTTACATAAATGCATCTGGCAAAAAGGAAGAGGAAGGGAAAACAACAAAGGGATGTGTATTAACTAAAGCAGCACTCATTCTTAAAAAAAAAAATATATATATATATAAACTACCTACTCAGTGACTTTTACCAATATCCCTTAGGTCAAATTGTGTTATATCAAAAAATCCAGCTGCAAAAGTTTAGGAAATATAGGAAAATTTTATATGATTTCAATTCCTTGTTTATTTGCTTGCTTATCTACTTATGCTTAAGTTGGGCACTTTGCTGGCCCCAATAAAGTCAGAATTTTTTAATAAATAAGGAATGGAGGAATGAATATTGGGCAAAAGCTTCTGAAATCTAGCATTTACTTCTACCTATTGTATGTAGAGAAGGGAAGGGATAGGTATGTGTCACAATGATAGAAAATCCAAGACACTCTTAGAGACTTTACCCCGGCTTTCCTCAAGTCTCTGAACTAATGTAAGCAATCATCTATATATAGTTTAGAGTAAGATAAAAATAAAATAAATTCCAATTAACCACTATTATTTGATTTATCTATGATGTGAAGCAGAACACAATTTTATTATTTTTTAAAGATTTTATTTTATGCATACAAGCTGGGGTGCAGTCCAGAGGCATGGAGCGGTGAGAGGATTCACCAGAGTCAGAGTGGGGAGGAGAACAGGCAGATAGAAGGAAATACACTGCTAAGGGGAGCAGCGGGCAAGGCAGGAGAGGTCTGCTGCGCCATGTGGGAATCTCCCCAGCCAGGCATCGAACTTGGGTCGTCACTGCCAACAGCTTCACAGCGCTGTGCTTTAACCCGCTGCACCACTGGGGAGGCCCAGAACACAATTTTATTTATTAAATATACTATCTAAGGGTTTAGGTAACTCCAGACAGTCTGTAATTAGATGTCAGTGTGCAAAATGAAACTGATTAACTAGTGGAAGGAAATTTCTTAATATAATGCGAGGCTGGGTTCTCATTGTTTCAAAACAAAAAGACTGAGCCTCAGAGAACAAGCTTTCCTTTTGCTGGTTGCTGAAGCTTGAACAGGCAAAGGCTGAAAATTAAGGGTAGAATTTGTAATTAAGGCATTTCCTAAAATCAGAGACCTCAAACTGGAAGCAAGAAGGATCTATTGCTTTGACAACAAAGAATATACACTAAAATAATTGAAGTGCAGTATGAACTCCTCACATTACAAATCAATAAATCACCAAAAATATAAGTGTACCACCATGCTTGGAACATCAGTCTAGCTAAGACAGTTGGTATTTAACCAGTAAAAAGGACTTATAAAAGTCAGAAGGAAATTGGTGTTGATGACTGAGTCACAAAGAAACTGGGGTTCAGTGTAAGAAATCCAGTCATTGAGAGAGATTAGCTTCCAGAGTAGAAGCTCAATCAACTGACTCCAAAGCAGGAATCCTCACTACAGGAAAGACCCAGGGACAAACATACTAAAACTTTAGTGGCAATAACAGAACCCAGTCAGTGTGGACTGAAGTACTGTTATAAGACGTAATTCTAAACTCTTTAGCATACACCATAGACTTCCTTAAAATCTTTCAAGAAAACCAGGGTTGGCTCAAGAATATGGGAGACAATGGAAGCAAATCTTCCCACAGAGGTTAATTGGCATCAGAACGTGAATGTGAGCAATTGAGAGTGGAAAGTCCCAGTAGGTCACTGCAACTTGGGCATCATTTTATGACTTTTGTGATATTCAGATACAGAATAAACAAATATTTTATAATGCCTATTACAAGTTCTGTTTTAAGCCAGCATAAGAACCAGTTGTATGTAAATCGAAAAATGTAGGAGTTCATGTTAATATGAAAAACCTTAATGAGAAAGTGCCTTACTGTATTGTTATTATCACTAAATTCCAATTTAATTTGATTTTAATACCATTTTAACAATATTCATTAAGGCAAATAAAATAGTAGAACTTGAACCTGTTAAGGAGTAATCAGAATTGATAATGGCAACAAATATAAGTGTAGAAAGGGTATGCCACAGACTGTTCCTATGTCCTTGTTTTAGAATAGTAGTAGAAATTATTGGGAATAAGGAAGGGCAAAAAGATATGGACATTTAATTATAGTTAGTAAGAGATTGGTAGAAACAAATGCAACATAAAATTAATATGGAATAAGGGTCTAACCTCCGTCCTTTGTAATGTAGTTTAAGATTGCTATCTATAAACATCTTTTTTTAAAAAATGAAACTGACCTTGAAATGGTCATACTTTAAACTGTCATCCACTAATAGGTTTGTGTGAAAAAAGTGTATAATTTCACTTCAGTGAGCATATATTTAATACTCTTATGTTAACTGGTACAGGAAACCATTCGTGGTCTTTGTGGTGGACAGACTTCAAAGATGCCCACAATGATAATTGTTTCCTGCTATTTAAATCTGTTCCTTATGTGTGAGCTGGACAAAGTAACTCAATCAACAGAATGTAGCAAAGGTGATAAATCACCACATCCGCTATTAGTTTATGAAAGATGGTGACTCTTGCTTTCACTCCTTTTCTATTTTTTTTTTTTTTTTTTTACTGGCAGAGGTTGTGTGACAAGGAAGCTGCCATGTAGGAAAGGCCCACATTACGCATGTGGAGGAGAAGGTAGCCACCAGTCCAACAGCTGTTAATGAACTAAGTTCTGTAAAAACCACATGCCCTTGGGAGCAAACATTTACCTTCCTGAGATTTAACTCACCCCCAATAGATGCTTGGATTATAGACCGTGACAAACTCTACAAAGAGGCCTCAACTAAGCCATGCTCAGAACTCCTGATCTGCTGAAAATGGAGATGATAAATGTGTTTTGATTTAAGCAGCTACAATAAAGATACTTTGTTATACAATATTAGCTAAATAACACATACTTGTAGGAAAAGAAAAATAAATTAGATGATAATTTGCTATTCGGAAATTCTTGGTATAAACGGGGACATCCCTAAGAATACTGATAACCAGAGTTTGGGGCATTAACAACAGCAGTGTGTGTGTGTGTGTGTGTGTGTGTGTGTGTGTGTATCATTTTAAATCACCAAGAAGTGAGACTAGGTAAAAATAAGAAAATATGTCAAGGAGTAAAATCTTAAAATTTTATCAACTTATTTAGACTTGTTTGAGCTTGAATGACAATAAGCATGTTAAATGGATGGAAGTGTCTGTCTGGAACAACAGGGAAACTACTACTAACTATAGTGTAAGGTAAGGTATTTGAATGTCAGCTAGGAAAATACATTAGTCAAAATGATAGAAAAATTTAAATGCAAAAATGAAGCATGTGAGCAATGGATAGTATGGGCTTAAGTGAAGATTGCTTTCCTTATTTTTTAATCTTTTTTATTTTTAAAGATTTATTTATTTATGCATATAAACTGGGGTACAGGTCAGAGGTGTGGGGTGGCAAGAGGGTTCACTAGAGACAGACTGGGGAGCAGAACAGGCAGGTAGTTGGAAATACAGAGGGGAGCAGTGGGCGAGGCAGGAGAGGTCTGCCGCACCATGTGGGAATCTCCCCGGCCGGGCATAGAACTCGTGTCGCTGCTGCCGACAGCTCCACAGCGCAGCACTTAACCGCTGCGCAACCAGGGAGGCCCTCCTTTTTTTCTTACAGTGTGCAATGTGATATAAACTGAAGAAGAGTGATCAACAAATAATAAATATTATTTAGACTTGAAAGAACTCATGCATATCAGCATTTCAAAGTGAATAGCTCTTGTTGAAAATGGAAATTGTCATAATGGAAGGCTACTGGTACCAAATGATGAAGATATAAGGGAGAAAATTTGAAAACCAAAAGAAAATGATTTAATTTAAACTAAGTCAATGAAGGAAGAAACTCCTCATAAAATCTTTCAACTTTACTGTTTGCCTGTGAAAAGGAGTTACCCATAAATAGACTACAGTCAAAATCACTTATAGGAAGGAGAATTTGACAGGTGGCAGATCCATCTCAGCTATCTATACTTTAAGAGAAACAAACAAGACCACAAACACCATGAACAAATTTAAAACTATATTCCACAATAAAAATGTAAGAAATTACAAATGTATCACCTGAAAAAAATATTAATAAAGGGGACATTTTATTTTTTATTTATTTATTTTTTAAATATATATTTTTATTGTTATTTATGTCTTTTACATTTTGTATTCCCCTTGGGTAGCCCACCATCAATTCACCCGTGATCCATCTCCATGGTCCCTTGTGTTCTTTTCTATTCCATTTTGTGCCCTTTCCCTTCCCTCCCTCCGCCTCCCTCCTCCCCGCCCCCCACTGATTGTCTCTCTCCCACCAGGCCTCCCTATAGTCCTGTTATAAGTGAAACCATTTGATATTTTTCTCTTTCTTCCTGGCCCATTTCACTGAGTATGATCCCTTCTAATTCCATCCATGTCGCTGAAAATTGCATGTGTTTATCTTCTTTCCATGCTGAATAGTATTCCATTGTGTATATGTACCACATCTTCTGGATCCAATCATCTATTTTTGGACATCTGGGTTGCTTCCATACCTTTGCTATTGTGAACAGTGCCACAATGAACATACGGGTGCATGTATCCTTTCGGATTAGTGTTTTTGTATCCTTTGGGTAAATTCCC
>PVIJ01017219.1:0-30171 GCA_004024925.1 Scalopus aquaticus
TGGTCCGGTTTTGTGTTGAGGGGAGGGGAGAGGGGATCTGGTTGTTCTTTCTTCTCCTTGATCAGTCTTTTTAGCTTCTTTCCAAGTTCTACTCACCCGTGAGGGTGTTAGATTTACGTAGCATTACTGAATCTTCTCTGGGTTTGGCTGATGTCTCTTTATAGGCAGCTTTTCTTTTGGGAGAGTTGATACTAGCGTCCCTTCACCGCCATGTTGATGACGTCACCTATACTGGAGAAAATTTTTATCAAACTAACAAGCCTGATGAAATTATCTAAATGTTCCTGACATCTCTGGGCAGAGAAAGGGATGAGTTCAGGGATTCAAGTGTCCTACTCAGAAGCTTCATAGATGACTTGAAAGTTTCTGTGCCTGCTCTGAAAGAAACTTTTATCCCATCACCACAGAGCTGAAACCAGACCCAGAGTTATATCCTGCAAGTGACTGACTTACAATACAAACCATATCCCAACCTGTTAGAATGCCTATAATAAAAGTGAAGTGAGGCGTTGATTGGAAATGAATGGAATCCTGATAACTGGAATGGGGTTATATAGTAATATTCTGATGAAACTGGTGTCATTGACCCTCTGAATTCTGCTCAATCATATTTACAGGTAGAAGCAGCCCCTCCACTCCTATTTGAGGAGGTTAACCTTGCCTTGCCTGAGGAACATATAATGATCTCACCCAAGGTAAGCTGCCTTGCAAGACCTGCTGATTCTCTATGGAACCAGCCTCTCCAGTCCTCTTTGCCTCTAGACCTAGAGATGCTGGAGGCCCAGAAGGCACTGAAAGGTAAGGTACAAAGTGTGGTCCCTGAGGAGGAACAGTGTATTCTAAAAGTGCACTGCACTCCATTGTTTTTCCAATTTGTGTAGACAGAAATATAAGAATGTGGGATAATGGTGGAAAAAACAAAACTTGCATAAGGCCAGATCTATTTATATGGACCACTAAGTAGAGCTTCTAGATTCAGTTTTACAACTTAGGACATTAGAAAGGATTCTATGTTTTCATTGGTTGGTTGAAACAAGGACCAAAATGCAGCCTAATATAAATTAAGATAAAGTCCTGACATTTTATTGATATACTAGATACTTGGTATCCAATGGCTTAGGGAGACTGGAATTTTAAGTGAGTTTATCATGTAACACCTTTTCAGTCATCTGTGAAGGGTAAGAGGCCACACCTTTCACTACGACTATGAGAAATGCATTTCTGAGGGTGGAGCCTCTGTATCCTTAAAGAGCTTTGTGATTGTCCATCTCTGATGTCATTGGTTCTGTTTTTCTGAAAAATCTTTGTTAAATAACTTGTGATTAAATTTCAATTCTTTGTTACAAAAGAAACTCGGAGACAAAAGATCAGTAGGCAAAGATTTAGGTGTAAAACTTTTGCCACTTATTGTATGACTTTCAATTAGTTGTCACTAAACCTCAGTGTTCTCACCAGATGTTGTGGGCAAAATCACCTGGTAGTGATATTGTGTGGATCAAATGAAAAGGATTTGCTATGTGACCTAAAAAGTACTGTTAATGGATGAAGTCATGCTCAGAGAAATCATCTGTTCATCTTATTTGGGTACTGCTACATAATGCTCATGTCATCATGTTCATCACATTTGAGCATTGCCAGTGGGTTTGAAGACTTCATGAATTCAAAATTCAATGAAACTAAAAATTATATGTTAGGGATTGTCTAAATGAAGAGAATCATGGTGCAGGTCTGCACTGTCCCATGGAAATACAATGTGCATCACATCAAATAAAAATAAGCAGATAAAATTAATTTTAATAATACATTATATTTAACCCAAAATACCTAAAATATTATCAGTTCTAAAAAAATTAAGATGTTTTACATTATTTTTTAAACATGCCTTCAAAATTCAGTGTGTGTTTTCTCAATTTGCACTCATTGTATTTCCATTTGGACAGTGAGCAGATCTCATTTTGGACTAGATACATATAAAGTGTTGAACAGTGTAGCTGATGACTACTGTATTGGAAAGCATGGATCTAGGCTATTCCATTTGTCCCTTATTTTCCACCAAGCACTATGGAAACTGCATTTATGTGGTTGTATTCACACATAAACTTGCTTTAAAATTCTATGTAAACTTACTAATTATTTGTCCTACATGGGAGGTAACAAGGGGGCTATGGGGATTTGCACTCAAATATTACTGCTGCTTTTATCAATTCTCAGAAGCAAAGAGAGACACAGTTTTTCTCACTTCTTTTCGGTCCTAAATTACGTATGAACTTACTGGTCTTCTCTATCATTCTTTCTAAATAATTGTGTTACTCTCTTTAAAAAATGCTGCAATTGACTATGCAATAGTCGATTAAACTGTAATTTGATTTTGAATTTAATATGCAGCCTAGAGTATAATTCTTGTGTAATGGTTCCCATTCCTGGTCATATGCCTTCATTTACAAAGAACAGCTACAACATGTCTATGCCATTTCACATAAGCAACTATGATCATTACTGATAAAATTAATTAAATTAAAAAGTAATTTTTGCATGTCCTATTTTAGCAAAGATTTGTTTGGGGGGAGTAAAGCAATATTAGGACCAATCAGGAGCTCTCAATAATAAGAACTTCCCCTGATGACTTGATAACTGAAGCTACATAACTGTGTATCTTCGCTCAGTCTTTGAACTTTCCTAAAATGCTCAAGGCCCTATTCAAAGGGATTCTAGGCAGAGTGTTTTTTATCTCATTAGTAAAAGTAATCTGGGATGAAGGTGGCCATGGTAGTAAACTTAGAGTTAAAGGGAAAACCAGTCATTTTCTAATTCACTAGTCTTTTTAGGCTACTAAGGCTGTGGGAAGTTGCTGGAGCAGATCTAGGAAACGAATACTGAAAATACTCCCAGAATGTGGACATGGGGGCATGAAGCAGAGAAGACAAGTTAAGGCTAGAATATACGGAGGGCTTAGGGACTTGGATTGGTGGTATGCAGAGATGAGAGGGAGAAAGAGGGGAAAGGAGCAAACCTTAAGAGTTGTCCACGTCAGAGTTTATCAAGAGGAAAAAGAGGGCCTAGCAAATGAGATAGTTGTTGGACCACTTAAGAGGAAAACCAAAGTAGGGGAGATTTTCACACAGGAGATGACTATTGAACTTTTAAAATAAGATAAAACAAAGAATAAGAAACCTTTAAAGAATGTCAGAGGTGGAGAATGCTGTGGGGTGAAAGTCAATGCACATCTCCAGACAGAATGAATACAGAAACCTAAATACCCATGGGAAATAGCTAAACTAATGACATTTCTGTTGTTGGAAAATAAGAACTAATATATATGAACATTACTTCCCATGGTGTTTCAGAAAAAGCCTCAAAGGGCTAGAGCCTAGATTGTTCCTTTCAATTGTAGACTATCAGAACATTTGCTACAAATACAAGAAAAATTTGAAAATTCAAAGTGAATTTTTAAGTAAAAATTCATGCATTTCAGGAATCAATTTTAGTGAAATTGTGTTCAATTGTAAGGTTTTTAAAAGTAGAATTTGGCAAGTAAACCTAAATGTTTCCCCTTATTTTCTTTCCTGACTTTTCCAGGTTAATTTTTTTAACCCTATTTGTAGCAGTCAACTTTACATCTAGCTGGCAGTGATTCTTAAAGCTCATTTATATGTTGCTTGTTTGAAGTAGGTGTTCATTGTTTTCCCATAGAAATACTACTGTGACTAATGACTGGGGTATCCATACCAACACCTTGAAATCTCAGCTCACTTGTAATAAGGTGAAAGGGAGTGGATGCTAGCCCTTGTGAGTCCTGAGCTGCCTTTAGCCCCAAGTCTAAATCTTTGCTGGTTTTCAGTAGATATCTGAGCTCTAAACTCTGTCTCTAAACGATAAAGGACAATGGAGTTATTCTGGGTCATGCAAAACTCCCATTGCAACAAAGTAGACTTCTAAAATAGGGAATCTTATTTAAAAAGCAGATGTAGCAAATCTTGGGGACTCCCTGGAGCTCTTGCAGCAGTAATTTTATATCTAACTGGGGGGGCTGCAGGACAATAGGCAGCCCATGGGAATGAGAAGGTGGGGACATCTGTCCAGGGGGCCTAGGAATTCCTCTGTATTTTACTTCAGTAGAATTCCTGTGGTGCTTGTCTTCAAATGCAGACTGAGATCTTGACCCTGAAAGAGTTCAAAAGGGGAATGATGAAAAACAAAGGATTTTAATAGACAAAACAATGCTACTCTAACCTAAATAACCTGGACTTCTGGCTCACTGGTAATATTAATGTGAGGCAGAAAATGTCTGTGCCAGTTGTCCTCTGTCTGTCTGTCCTCCATTCAGTCTTTGCTCTCTTGGTGCTGTGGTCCTGGAGATGGACCCTTGCTCACTTTCAGCCAGGTCATTTTGCCATGTGACCACTGGAAAGCACAGGCAGGAAAGCAGGGGCTTGGAGAAAAGGTCAGGACTCCTTCTGTCACGCTACTCTCTTCACTGAATGTCTCTCTGTGACTAGGTAGGTCTTTCCTTAGTGGCAACTCTAGCTGGGCAGCCCTTACTTCATGCTCCAGCTCCCACTATATTCCAGACAAACTACCCCAGAAAAACTCCCACTGTCGCAACATCTCAAAGGATAGTATTGTTGCTTTCTGGGTGCTGTGAAATGCCTTGCTGTTTCCTTGAACTGACTTATACTTCTGTATCTAGCTCTAGTTGTCTCATAGCATCTCTTCATTTAAACCATCTGGAGTGAATTATGTTTCCTGCTGAGGGGCTTAAAATCCACTGGGTAAATAATGGTGTTCACAAACTTCCAGCCCATGAAGGAAGTGCACACCAGCTGCTCATTCTCTCCTGCTGCCTAAATGGAAGCTATTCTGTCAGGCCTAGGAAAAGTTACTCTGAGCTATGTAACTATATAATGCGAGAAAAGGAATATTTGGAAAGCGAAAGAAGAAAAGTACCATATGAAGAGAGTTTAACTTGTAAAGTGAAATAGTATCAGAGTGTGGTAGAAGTGTGTGGGAAAAGAAAGTACATTTTTCAGACTTGCTGTAGAATTTGAAGCTAAATATGGATTTTTAGAAAAAAACATATATGAGTCTTCACTTATTTTGATTGTTTATCTTTGTTTTAGTTGAGATATAATTGACATATAACATTAGACTCAGTTGTATTATTAGACTTAGTTGTATAGAAAAGTACCATATTTAGCGAGTTTAACTTGTAAAGTGAAATAGTATCAGAGTGTGGTAGGAGTGTGTGGGAAAAGAAAGTACATTTTTTAGACTTGCTATAGACTTGGAAGCTAAATATGGATTTTTAGAAAAAAACATATATGAGTCTTCACTTATTTTGATTGTTTATCTTTGTTTTAAAGTTGAGATATAATTGACATATAACATTAGACTCAGTTGTATTATTAGACTTAGTTGTATAACATAATGACTGTATACTTATATATATATATATTATGAAATGATAACCATAATTAAGTCTAATTTTCATAACCACATGTAGTTAGAAGTTTTTCTTGTGATGAAAACTTTTAAGATCTAGGCCTCCCTGGTGGTGCAGTGGGTTAAGTTGCAGCCTATGAAACTATCGGCAGCCACTGCAGCATGAGTTCTATCCCTGGCCAGGGAGATTCCCACATGGCGCAGCAGACCTCTCCTGTCTCACCCACTGTTCCCCTCAGCAGTGTACTTCAGTCAGTCTGCCTGTTCTGCTCCCCACTCTGTCTCTGGTGAATCCTCTCACCACCCCACACTTCTGGCCCACACCCCAGTTCTTGTATGCATAAATAAATAAATCTTTAAAAAAACTTTCAAGAGCTATTCTCAGCAACTTTCAGATATATATTAACTATAATCACAATGTTGTACTATATCCCATGACCTCTTTTTTTTTAAATAACTGAATGTTTATATCTTTTGACTACCTTCACCCATTTTACCAGTCCAGAGGTTCCTGAAAAAATTAGAAATAGGACTATGACATGATCCAATGATTTTACTTCTGGGTGATTATCAGAAGGAGATGAAAATATTAAGTAAAAAGGATATATGGATCCACATGTTCATTGCAGCATTATTTACAATAGCCAAAATATGTATGTCTATATCTATATACAATACACACACATATCTGCACACACACACACACACACACACACACACACACACACACACCCCATGGTTCATGGGCTTTTAAGTGCCAAGCTTGTATTACCTATTTAGCAAGGATGCCATGACATTTAGCTGACAAAAAAAAAAAAAATAAAGAAATTTACATCATTAGTCATCTCTTCCAGCGTTACCTTGGGTTTAATTTCAGTCTCATCCATCACTTTGTGCTTTTTTATTACTTGATTTTTGGCATCCATCAGGAAGGACCTTTTTCATTCATTTCCTTAGGCAGTTTTTTCTAAGCTTACACCAATATGGCCTCATTCTTCTGTATGACATCCTATAATTATCAATATTTGACAGCTAAGTTGTTTTTGTTATCCCTTAATATCTTTTTGCCTTTTTTGGCATGCATTTCTACAATTGTCATTTAATTAATGTTGCAAACACAACATTGAAGCTGAAAACAACATTAAAACTTATCTACCACCCTCAATTGGCATCAGAAAACCTGGGTCTTAGATTCAGTTAATGATTTTCTCAAATAAAACAGTTTATTGAAAAATCCAATGCTAGAACTGAGTCTTCCTGCATCTCAGGTCAAGATAAAAACATTTTTTTTTCTCATGTAACATCTATTTTTTACTTCTTTCAGAGTTTGATTTATTGTACCTTCATTTATTGATATAATAATATAAATTACAGCAAGACAAAATATGGATATTAAACCTCTAGAGATTTTTTTTGTATTCAGAATATATACTTTGATCTTTTCATTTTCCATGAATTGTACTGAGAATAAAAGTAAACAGATTGCTACACATTGTCTCACCCATCTCAAATAGAAGTCAGAGATCAAGTGAATGATGAATTTGGTAACCAGAACAGACAGTGCAATTTAAGTGTGTACAAGAGTTTTGGTAAACCAGTAAGTCTATAGAAATTTATTGTGCAGCCCTGAGAGGAGTAACTCAGAGTAGTTAAGTGCAGAACTCTGTCCCTGGTGATCAGGAAGGAGAGGTTTGCTGTGGTTCTACCCTCCAGGAACTTAGAGTCTATAAAAACCTTGTATCAATTTGATATGCAGAAAAGCAAAAAAAAAAAACAACATGTACATACACAGCCTAACCAAATGTAATAAATACATGTGAGGGATGATAATTTAAAGAAAGTAAGTCATTGTATTTAAATTACATCATTAAGTGACCATGAATACCTTTCACTTTGTAATGTATCCTGTGGGTACACCTTAATGAGACGAAAGATTTCTGAACATTTGCAAAACCAAATCTCTTTTACTGGACTAGACAGTTCTGTAAGGGAAGGGGGTTCAACATCCCATCTGGGCATTCACAGTGAATTTTTGAGGAGCATTTCTGGAATTTTAAAAAGTAAAGAGATTTTGTTTTGCAAATGTTTGGGAATCTTTTGGCCATGCAATGAAGACAACCTCTTGAATCTTTGTCTTTCCTTTGTGGATTAAAATATACATACCGGAATAAAATTTGAATAATGTCTACCAATAATTTGTTTTATGAAAGCTCTGTTTTACACTCCTTTAAAGGAGGCTGGCAAAAATACAAATCAGTAATGGGAAAGTATTAAAGCATAAGTAACTCATCCAGAACTAACAGAGTAAATCACTTAATGGAACATTATGTCCTAATTGTAGAAATAACACACATTAATCACACCTCTGGTGACACCAGGGGATGGTTTGGTGATAGGCATTCCATGGTCTGGCACAGGAAAAGAAAACATATGCTCAGTACCAAGATCTAAAATTTCCATTTGAAGCTATGCATTCAGAGTGTAGATGGGCATATGTTTACTCATTAAAAAATTTATATTGGAGAGAAAATCCTTGTAACACAATACTAATGTTACAAATGTAGGCACACGTAGAGGAGAAAATTCACTTTGGAAAGCTTTTATTCTGGCATCATTTCAAAGGCTTAGACATATTGCAAAGCTCAATTGGGAATTAATAAATATTTACATTTATCTTCAAGGTGGGAGGCAAGAAGTTTAAAATAATTGCAACTACCAACTTTTTAGGTGATTAGAATTGACTGATTTTTTATAAATGGTCCTCACTATAGAAGATACTTTAGCTTTCAAAATAAAACAAACAAACAAAAAAAACATGAGCAATGAGAACCCATAACATGACTGATATTATGTGCCTTACTGTTTCCTGGAAAAAGCAGAGCCTGACCCAGAGGGACTCCATGCTGGTAGTTTATACTGAGGATCAATTCATAAGCACAAGATTGGGGAACAGGAGAAGAGGGAAAGCTGATCCAAAGGCACATGATGGAGCTGATCATCACTGTCTGTCAGCAACTAGGATTTGATTCCTTTAGGTGTCTTTTGGGAGAGCTGTTAAGTAATGAACCTGTCATAGTCCAACAGGGGTAGAAGTTGGGAGTCTTATGAACTAGCTTCCATCTTCTTCAGTGAAGGGTAAGCCCAGGGTTGTTGATGTCCTCTGCCTTCAACTTTGAGTTTTGTTATAATGGCTGAGTGGGTTCTTGAAGGAAATGTATAAAAAGTAGAAGAATTCCTGGGCAAAAAGTAAAAGAAATGCAGTCCCTTCAAGGGAAGGAGCTATTGGGTTATATCTATGCAGCTCAGTGATAGAGCAATAACTGGGCACAAAATCAGATCAAGGTGCTATTTAATGAGGGCTAAAGAAGTGTTTGAATACTTTGTAGGAAGATCCTCAGGACTTGTTTTTAAGTACATTGTTATTTCAAGACGGTGCCAAGGGACAGTGCCCAAGGTGGGGGACTGGTCACTCTCAGTGGGTTCTTACCTACATGCAAAATTGCAAAACCATTTAGACTCAAGGTCTAACAACAGTAGGGTTTATTTAGCAAACAGGGATTGGGGAAAAGGAAAGAATTTATAGGTTCACAAGTGGCCAGCTATTTCATCCTAAATAGTGTCTGCAAGTGTCCAGAAGTCCCAAACAAAGGCTGCTTTTGGAAGATGAGGTGACATTGCAACAGCTCACAGTCACAGTCTGAAGGCCGGCAGGATGCAAGGCTGAACAACAACTAACTCAACAGCACCAGGAGGTGATGCTGGAGATCCAGAGGCTGTGGACAGCTCTTTTCGAACTGTTGCCATATACTAACAGCCAACAGCTCCTTGAGACTGGGTCATGAAGGTCTGCGGAGGTTTGGTGTATCAATTTTCAATCTGATAATTAATTCAAGGTTGAGTGATTGGTCCATTTAGCGTGAACCTGATTGGACAATTTAGATTGAAACTGATTTGCCCATTTAGGATCTTGGAGCCAGATATAAAAAGGAAACACCTGGTCCCTGCCTAGATTGGCCTACACTCAGGCCATGTATGGAGCCAGTCTCTCTGGGGCAAGATGAGGCGGAATGCCTTCAAGGAGGCATGGGCACTGTGAATGGTGGTTGGATGGTAAATACCTTCTTTATTGCCACAGGACCTGCAAAAAATTCATTGTTAACTTGGGGAGATAGAATGGCCTAAGTAAGATGATTGCATATTAATTTGGGGAAAGCTTACACAGGCTGGAACAGATTTAATGTTGTGCTTATTGGTTACTTGTCTTAGTTGAATAATAAATTTATTTCCACTTCCCCTAAAACTGACTTGATGGGGTGTGGAGTAGGCATTGCAGTTTGAGGTCAGACCCACCTGTTTCCATTCTGGTTCTCTCTGCATTAGGTAGGGTGGCTTCAACTCCCAATAGCCTTCGTGCCCTTAACTGTAAAGTGGGTGTACTAATATATATTAGGCAGAGTTGTTATAAGGATTTCTGTCCATGTATATATGGATTCCAATATAATATATGGCATTGGAAGAAAATAACTGTGACTAGTTGGCCTCTGAGCATAACTTACCATTGTCCTATGGGGGCAGAAGAGTTGGTGCCTGCAGGGCAAATATTCCCCAACAAAGTCTAATTCATTGTTACTCCCCTAAGCATTTTTGTGGGATCCATCCATCCTTGGACAATTTTCTTATGTACAAGTTCCCAGAAGCAAAAAGAGATAAATGCAAAGTGAAATGTGGACTTCCAAGTGAATTAAAGCATCTGTCAGCATGATCAGTTCTAAACCGAAAAGCAAACTTAATTAAAAAGAAAAGAAAACTCTTGCTGCTGCCATAATGAAATTCTGGGTTTCAAGATTGACAAAGAGGTGACTGTGCTGAAAGGCTCATAATTAAATGATGGGTAAAATTATCACAGGATGTTTGCTCTGCATCTTTGCTCATATTTATTTTGTTATTTTTCACCTTCCAAAAATAGAGGCTGTAAAGTTGAGCA
The DNA here is from genome assembly GCA_004024925.1 of Scalopus aquaticus. Lineage (NCBI taxonomy): Eukaryota > Metazoa > Chordata > Mammalia > Eulipotyphla > Talpidae > Scalopus > Scalopus aquaticus. The sequence goes on from PVIJ01017219.1 coordinate 10,424, forward strand.
CACAATTAAATTATACCTGTCGTGCCCCAATTAGCCAAATCTTGGCAAATTTCAATTTTTGTGTTCCAGCTGTGTACATCAAAAATCAAACATTAGGGACTAGGAAATGTCTCCTATAAGCTGTTTGCTGGCATAGGATTTTAAGATTTGGCTGGTTAATAGCTCTTGAACTCCTCCTAGGCCTGTCTGGCTGACTTTGAAGGTCAGGTAAAAAAAAACAGCAATATGAATTTGCAAATGAAAAGTGAAAAATGGGCCTTGAAGTTTGAGGAGAGAAAGTGTTGGCCAGAGGAGAGGAACTCATCTGTTGAGATTACAGATGGTCAGCAAATTGTTAAAGTGGTTAAAATTCAGATGGCTATAGAGTTTTTCCAAGTAGTGTTTTAAACATGTTGAAAATAACAGATACTTCATTATCCACCACTCAAATTGAACATATGCCACAATTTGGCACATGTCCTTAGTTGTTTTATTTTTTAAGAACTATAATTTATAAATTTTAATTAAAACTTCTACTATACATCCTTTCTTTATTCCTTTCTATTCAAAAAACTATTAAGAAATAAACATATGATTACCATAAAGTATTTTAAGTATGTAAGTATGCATTCATACATATTATGCAGTTTTCTTGTGTGTAAATTTGTTTATATAAGCACACAGAGATATATAAAGGATGCTCATTATAGCCTTACTTTAAGAGCTAAAAAATCAAAATAATGTGTATGTTCAGTCATAAAAGACCAGTTCATTAAACTTAATACCATGATATATTTTAAAGCAGCCTAAATAAATGAATTAGATCTATATATCTTAATGTAAGTATATTAATTATGAATGTTATATCTTTTTGATGCATTGTCCCCCTAATCATTATGTAGTATCCATCTAGGTCTTTTTACCTTTTTTTTAGTTTGAAGTCTATTTCATATGCTGTAAGTATTGCTGTTCCTGCTTTCTTTTTTGGTCCATTTGCTTGTAGGATTGTTTTCCAACCTTTCATTTTCAGTCTATGTTTATCTTTTGTAGTTAAATGTGTTTCCTGGAGACAGCAGAAAGTTGGATTTTGTTTTTTAATCCAGCCTAGTATTTTGTGTCTTTTATTGATGAATTTAGACCATTTACATTTAGGGTTAATATTGACACGTTGGAGTCTATTTTTGCCATTTTGTTTATCTTTTCTGTTATTTTATTCTTTGCTTTTTTCTGATCTTCTTAGTCATTCCTCTGCTGGTTTGGGCTGTAGGACTTCTCGGAGTATTTTTTGGAGTGGGGGTTTAGTAGTAATGAATTTCTGGAGATTCTGTTTGTCTGAGAAGGTCCTTATTTTTTCTTCGTAGAGGAAGGAGAGCTTTGCGGGATAAAGTATTCTTGGTTGGCACTTGTTGACTTGGAGTTTTTTGATTATGTCAGTCCATTCTCTTCTTGCCTGTAGTGTTTCTTTAGAGAAGTCTGATCTCAGCCTGATTCGTTTTCCTTTATAGGTTATCTGCTTCTTCTCCCTTGTAAGCTTCATTATTTTTTCCTTGTCTTGCACTCTCGAGAGCTTAACTATTATATGTCTTGCTGTGGGTTTCCTTTCATTATGATAGTATGGTGTTCTTCTAGCTTCCTGTATGTCTATTTTGACATCCTTCTTTGTGTTTGGGAAGTTCTCCTCAATTACCTGCTTGAATAGTTCCTTGGTTCCTTGGTCCTTCTAACTCACTTTCAGGGATTGCTATGACTCTTATATTTCCTTTTCTCATAGTGTCAGAGAGTTCTCAAAGTCTTTCCTCATTCCTTTTCCCTCATGCTTCTTTTTCCTTCTCTTTATCGGTTCTTTTTATGTCTGTATCTTCGAGAGTACTGATGCGGTCTTCCATTTCATCAATTGTGTTTTTGTTGCTTTTCTTTGTGTTCTTTAGCTCTTCCAATAATCCTTTAATGTCCTGCATTTCCTTCATTTCTTTCTTTATGGGCTCAATTTCCTTCTTCATTTCCCTAATTATATTTTTCATCTCTCTCTTTTCCTCTTCATCCTCTTCATGTTTTTTATCATGACACTTCTAATTTCCCTGTCTGGTAGGCTTTGTAGTTCCTCCGTGTCATCGTTGTTGTGTTCTGGTAGCTGATTTTCTTTTTGTGGTGTGATCTTCCCTTGAGGGTTTATTTGGTTAATTGTATTTTTCCTTCTCCCTGTTGTTTATTTTCTGATTTGGTCTAGTCATTGGGCCACTGTGTCACTGGTATTGGAAGGCATCTCTTGGGTGTGTTCCTACTGGGATGTCAGGGACTGGTGGCCAGTTCTAGCCTGGCACTGTTATGCTGGACTTATACTGCAGAAAATTCCCTCCCTCGTCTCAGCTCCCAGAGGGGAGTTGGTGTGGGAGGGGGATGGGGTGAACTCTCCCTGTTTCCGGGGTTACTCTCACTGGTGGGGCCCCCTGTATTTGTTCCTTTCCTCAGTGGCTCTCAGGGACAAACATATGCCAGGAACGCACTTTCCCCCTCACGTTATAGCGCAGAGACTTCCCTCTCTCTTGTCTCAGCAACCAGAGGGGAGGGTGGGGGCTTCAGAAGAGGGTCCCCAGTGCCATTTAATAAAGAGACAGTCCTTTCCCCATTTATGGTCACAGCTGCTTTATTATACATTAGGATTAGTATGTATGTGGAATTCTGAGCCCAGAATCTGGGCTTTCTCTTCTGTTCCATTGTTCTATGTAATTATTTTTTTTGACAGTACTGCATTGTTTTTAGTAGTATTGCCTTATAGAAAAATTTGAAATCAGGTAATATGATGCTTCCATTTCTTTCCTTTTTTTCTTGGGGTTGCTTTTGCAATTCAGAACCTTGTGTAGTTGCATATAAATTTCAATATTGGGCCTCCCTGGTGGCTAGGGGTTAAGTCTCAGTGCTATCACCACTATGGCCTGAGTTTGATCCCAGGCCAGGGAGCTGATCTACATGGCACAGCAGACTTCTCCTGTCTCACCCAGTGCTCCCCTCAGCTGTGTATTTCAGTAAATCTGCCTGTTCTGCTCCCCAGTCTGTCTCTGGTGAATCCTCTCACCATCCCCCCAACACCTCTGGCCTACACCCCAGTGCTTCTATGAAGTACTGTAAATAAAATACAGAAATAGCTCATAGGGTGGACTGATTAATTCTTCTGAGGTGAAATGAAGTAGAAAAGAGTTGGATCACATTTATGAGAAAGAAAAAAACATTTTTTACATCATGATAAATTTAATAGCCTTTTAGAGAATGACCATCAGAATTAGAAAAGTGAGTTTTGAGTTAATAAAGACAGCTTGATTCCTCAGTGAGTTCTAGGTTTCTGACTCAAGCGTGTTTCCAGTCTTGGATTTTTTTTTTTTGACACTTCTCTTATTATGCAGAATGAATCACAAGGTATTTGAGAACACTGATTAATGCTAGACTGAATGTAATACTTTCTCCAAGATCCCCACAGATTGCCTTGAAAGAATGGTCCTCTCTGCTCTTATTTTCCTTCTATTTCCTACACAACCCAACCCCAATAAATTGAAAAACACTAATGTGTTATTGTCCTTCTGTTGGATACAAAGGACTTGAAAATTCCTGTGAACATTAACTTTCTACTTCATAGAGTGGAAGGCTTTGTGCTCAGGATCCGTTCAGGCTTGTCCTTTTAATGAAACACTTGGTCCAAACACTTTTATCATTAAAAAAGTAATAATGAATCCATTATGAGACCACAGAAGGAGAGTGGAAGGTTAATACATGTTAGAGAACAAAAAACAATTCAACCGCCACAGCCAATGAATACAGATTTACTTTATTCTCCTTGAAGTTATCCACTAAATTTTTAAATACCTTTCTCTCCTTTTCCGGACAACATGTACAAGACGTAAGTGAGAGGAATAAAAGCTGACCCATCGACTGAAAATCTCTATTACATGCACAGCTATGACATGATAATGAATGTTTCTAGCACTGGCCCTAAAACTGTCAGATCTTGCTGAATCATCAAAGGTAAACTCCACTTAGAAGCATGGCTTTTATCCTAGTCTACTTGTTTGAAATAAAAATTCCACTTGTAAATTCAATTATAAAGCAAAAAGGCAAATTCCACTAACCATGCACGTGATCCATATCATCACATCACACCTGTTATTGCTCTTCGTTAATTAAACTACTTAATTGACTAAAGTAAGTCTTCTTCCTGGCCAGGTTCAATGACTGCATTTAATTTATATAAGAATTATTACAATTTGGGTTTCCTAGTTGTAGTCTTCAATTCTTTAATGTGAAGAGAACCATGAAATCAGGAAGTATATCTATCTTGCCACATAAAATTTAAAATAGTCAATATTATGGGAAGAGTACATCCAGGAATATATTGAGAAATTGTGGATTTGTTTCAGGAAACAGACACTATAGAACTGCTTTTGGAGGATTTCCAGTTTATTTGACTCACAGATACGCCTTAACCTAGTGGCAAATCATAGAATGTATTTTCCATATCTCCTCAAAAGTACACGCCCATATTTGTATAAAAATTGGCATAAACATTTAAAGAAATCAGGTGTTCAACCCTGAAGTTCATACAATGACCTTATATTGAGAACTCCTAATTGTTTGTATTTCACATGTCAGAATTGGTGGGGATACAAAATTGAATAGGACATGTTTTTGGTCTTCACAGAGCTTACAGTCAGTTGGAGGAAATAATAAAGAGAGCAGACAATTGTCATAGCAGGGGATGGTAGAGAATAAACATACAATAGGAATTTATTGGAAGGATGCTGATTATTTTCTTGGGAGAGGGTTGAGGTGGATTTTCCTAGAGAAGAATGCCTTGTTAACAATTTGAAGAATGAATAGAAATTAGCCAAGAAAAACTGATGTAAAACATGTACAATGATCTGTTTGAGGGAAGCAAATACACAGAGGTGTTCAGAGAAATAAATGCAATATAGTAAGAGTATGATGCAAGGTGATCAAAGGATTTGGCTGCAAGGCTGAGCTAGAATCATACTTTTTTGCTATACTAAGGAATTTGGAGTTTTACCCTAAGGGCGGGAGAAAATAGCTATAATAGTCTAAGTTCAGTGGAAAATACTTTGAAGTGAAAACAAGAATTAAAGAAGTCACCCAAGTTATAATGTGATATTTAAGATCATTAAATCTATTGCCAAGTTGCCTAGATTTAAATCCTGACTTCACCACTTACTAAGTACTTAATTTAACTTCTATGTGCTTCAGTTTCCTCATCTGGAAAACTGAGGTTTTACATCTAACTATTAAAGTTATTATGAGAATTGAATAAGTTAATATGTGCATGTGACTGTGGTTGGCATGTAAGTGCTATATCCATTTTGCTAATCACTGCCATCACTTTCATTGTGATCAGCATTGTTATTCAAAGGGAAGATGTCAGAGCATTTGATACAGTTTATGTCAATGGAAATGGAGGGAAGTACATTGATTAGGGGATGTAGTTAATTGTAGGTGGTGACTGATTAGATCTGCAGATAAAAAGATGAATCTAGATGGGTTTCTGGGTTTTTGCATTAAACAATTAGAAGAAGGATGTTGTCATACTCATGAATACTAGAGAGTATGATGATGAATTATTTTCATTCATGTGGATTTTGACATGTCTCCATAAGAATACAAACAAAATGCATTTTATTATAAAAACATGCAGTTTACAATCTAGGATAAAAGACACTGCAATCTAGGATAACAGTCATATGGCCATTGATTCCTCAGACTGTAAATCCTAAGTGTCTTTCATTATAAAGAGTATTTTTCTAAAGCACACTTTTCTAAGTGTATTCACTTAATCTTTGCATGATTCTATAGGCTAGAGGAGTTAGGTGGTAGTATGTCTATTTTGGACATGAAAAGAATGAAGAATATGGGTATTACTTTTTTTCCATGAGCAATAGCTAATTGGTGAAGGAGTTGACAGTAATAATAATTCATTTCTACTGTACTCAGACTTCTACTTACACACTATTTCCTTGTAACTCAGACATCAACTCATCCTCCATTCTATACATGTAATAGAATGCTGATCATTTCCAACTTCTCCTGGGTTTTAGGGTAATATTATAACTGGATCCCACAGTGCCCAGAGACCTAAGGGCAAGGTGGCTTTGTTGGGGCTGTTAGCTTCCTTTGACATATAGATAACTGACAGTCAGCTGTAAATTATGTATTTTAAGCCTGTGACCATAAGCAACAACGTATTAAATGAACATGAAAGTCTACTTTTTCATTATAGTATTATAACTTATTTATAATTATTAGTCATAAAGAATAGACAACATTATTCATGGACTAAAAGTATTATTGGTTTTATTACTTTGTCTGATAGAGGGTTTTTTAAGCCAAACTTGCAAATTTGAAAAAATGAGTTAAATCCCCAGTGGACTGTGTATTAGTTTGCTTGTACTGCAGATTAGGTGGCTTAAAAAACAGACATTTATTTCTTATAGATCTAGAATCTAAAAGTCCAAGATCAAGGTGCCAGCAGGGTTGGTTTCCTCTGAGTCCTCTCTCCTTGGTTTACAAATAGCTACCTTTTTGCTTTGCCATCATTTGACTTTTAGTCTGTGTCCTCTTCTTATTAGAACACCAATGTTATCAGATTAGGGCCCCACCCTTAGAACCACATTTAACCTAGGATTTCAACAAATAAATTTTGGTAGGACATAATTCAGTCTGTACAGATTGCAAATACTCTAAATTTAACAAAATTGTTTTGCTCAAAATTGTTTAAGGGGATGTGAAGATATTACAAAATTGTTAATTGATGTCTAAAGTTTGATTGAAGCTTTTCCCCTTTCTAACAATCTCCTATTTATCTCTGTATGCAGACATTATGTTTATGTCACATATTCACAAATATTCAACCATGAGTCCTGCTGTGCCTTGTTTTCCATCAGAGAATAAGGACATTCATTGCTCTGTGGGTATACCAAGTCAAAGAAAACAAATTTTCAAGAAGGCAAAAATGACCTGTAGGCAACACTTACCTTGCATTTTAGAAGTTGAAAAGGGATGAGATCCTGTTTTAAGGACATGTTGAGTTGGAGAAGGAAATGTCATTAACAGATTATAATCCACAATGGTGATTGCAAAAAAAAAAAAAGAAAAAAAGGAATTCTGGAGAGGGACAATGGGGGGCTTAGTTGTTGCTTTTTCAAAAGGTACAGATAATTGCAAAAACAATTTCATAATGGATGTGGATATGAGATAAAGTTTAATTATTAATTAAGAATTTCTTAAACATGGTGCCGATGTCATTTTTTGGAGTTGATGGGTTTGAGAGAGGGGTCCTTGGGTTCACTCTGGGAAAGGTTTCACCAGAGCTTCCCTTTCAGCGGCACACAGCAAGGTTCCCAGGTGAGTTTCTCCACAAGACAGAGATGTTAGTTATATTTAAAAGAACAGGTTTATTAGGGAAAGGGACAGAAGGATAAAGGACGCTTGCATAGACACAAGCTGGCAGGAAGAGCTGCCCCATTGTGCTCATCTTCGTGGATGGCTTATCTGTTGCTGATTCTGAATAACTAACCAGAACCTGAAAGGAACTAGAGATTCCACAATGGGCTCAATCGCCACATCTTCACCTTCCGCTCAGCCTTAGCCTCTTGTGCCTAACGATTTTTGGGTTATCACTGTGTTAATGGTTAAGTTGATTCCTTCAACGCCCACCTCCTTGTGTGAGTGAGTCTTGTTATGACTTTTTAATCTAGTCTTGTGATGACTTTTTAATGTCTATTTCCTCAGTGCTTTTCGTTTATTAAGAAATTAAAGATATAAATACTTATTCAGATCCATCTGTGCCATCAGCAATAATAAATAAAATTGTAATTTTTGAAAAACTGCTGGGGAGGAGGGGAGAATGAGACCAGCACAAGCTGAAGGACTGAGAAAGCAGAAATGCTATGGAGCACTGTAGTCAGCCAACATCTATCCAATGCATTCATATCTGTAAAAAGCTTCTGAAGACTGCAGATTCAAATCAGGCATGCATGTTGCTGAAAATCAAGTCCTTGAAATTTAACCTCAAATGTCAAGTAGATACATACTTTATGGTCTTATTCTAGTCCCCGCTTTTTTTTTTTTAATATAGCCACCATACATTTCATTATGGTTGTCAGTCATCAAAATCCAGGAATAGGAATAGTACAAATTATGAGATACAGTAATAATTTAGTAATATTTTGATTATATATCCTGATAACTTGGAATCCATTCAAAATATTTAGAAGGATATTAATCTTTACATTTGCATCTTACCTTCTCTTAGTGGATTCTAGTAATATCCAACAATAAAAACAACAAAGTACACAGGGTTTACTGTGTAAAGAAATCTTCAGAATTCAGAAATCTGTACATTTTTGTGTATCCTCAGTGGAAAGGTAGAAAGATAGGGAAATATTTTTGGGTGCCCACTTCAAAGTAAGTCTTATTTTCCTAATTTGCCTATAAGGAAATAGAAGTTTAGCAAGTCTGAGTAACTTTGACCAAAGACATACAGACTTTTCTTTACACTTAGCTCATGATCTTATTACTGTATCTTATTACTGCTTTCTTATTTCAAGCATCTTAAATAAGTGTTCCCTCACTCTGCATGTCCAGTGTAGGCTGGATGTGTTGAAACACAACGTAAGGCTGTTGCTGCATGTTCTTTCTCTCTAGTGTTTCCCTTTGCTTCAGTTTATATATCTTGAATGGGTGATTTAGGTGAATTAGCGTTTAATGTTGAAAATTTCCAGATTGTGACATACAAATGTTGCATTAAATTATATTATTAAATCTAAAATAATTGCCAGACAAGTCCCTTTAGGGTCTTCCTTTGGTTTACATTTTGTCACCATGAGTTTTTAATGCAACAACAACAAAAATTTTCAATCTGCTTTCATTGAACAAGTTGACTATCTTGTACTATGAATTTATACATTTGTTCACTGTGATTCCATAACATTCTAGTGAATAATGTATTAAGTTTGTCTCCTCAGGATTGCAGATGAAACTAGTGATGCTGTCTTCACATTCACTTATCTTTTTATTTGGAAGGGTATCCTATTCTCAACTCTCCCCTATAGGAAAAATATTTCATGGTATAGAAAAAAAAAGAAGAAAGCCTAAAACTTTACAATACTGTCACACTGCTTTGTCACAGTGGCCAAACAGCATCTGTTTGCCTATTAACTTTCAGTCATGAGATAAAAGTTCCAGTTCTTTCTTGAAAAATTTTTTCTCTATGGAATGATGCTTCTTTACAATAGTTGCAAAAATGGAGACATATAAATATTATGTCCATGTCTCCGCATTGATTTCCATGCTATCAATCTTAATTCTGGCATTTCACAGTGTGGAATATGCTTCTATCTCAGAAATCTCTTGAATTATTGGAACATATTTCTTCAAGACATGATACATGAAACCTCAGTTACTATATTTTGTCCACACAGCAAGAATATACTTTGATTTACAAAATTTTCTTTGAATGACAGTTTTATTTAGTAATTTACCTGTGTCTTTGTGGGTCACTAAATTTAACAGAATTTGGGAGAACTAACTGATATCAAGCAAAAGAGACTGTATTTAAATATTTTAGAATTTCTCATTATAGCATGTTTGAGTGTTCATACCTGAACCAAGCAGGTGGAGTGAGGCTGGGAATGAACTGAGACTCCAAGATGGGTCAAGCTTTCCTATAAGGACAGGTGCCAAGAGACACCTATCTAATAGTACAGTCTCAACTAGACATCAAAGACCTCAGCTCTGTATATTTCCAGCTTTTTTCCTTCAGATTGTTTCAAAATAGAGGAATAATGGAAGAAAGTAAGGATATATGATAGTGCTACCTAAACACTGGGCTACAATTAGCTGTGACAGGGCAGATATGGAAGCAGTGTTTAAATGCTGTTTTGGTGACATAAGCAGGGAGAGAAGCAGCAGGTCACCTATGGGGAGGTTCCCATTGAAGCCCAAATAAGGTGCAGAAGCTGTGATGAGTTGTAATTCATGCCACAAAATTTATTCTCTTTGTCCAGGTTGTGCCAGCTTGGATAGTAAAAACTTCCACAAACATCTGCGCTTATAAAGGAGAATTGAAGAAACTCCTATTTGTGTTCCAGAGTATTCCATCCTATATAGTGTGAAAATCTCACTGGAATTGCCTTGTGTAGTGGCCCTGTGACTTCACCTTTTCTTCTTCTCCTTTGAAAGCAAGCATAATTAATTTAATTGAGAAGACACCAATAGTCTGAGCCCCACCATTAGGCAGGGTTGACAGTGTTGCTCCCTTTTTTGGTTTTGTCTCAAGTGGTCCTGCATAGTTCCTTGTCTGTGAGGCCACTGAGCAGACCTGTCTGTTGTGTTAGTGAGGAAGGTAGGCCAATTGTTTTTCTGCTATGTTGACTAGGAAATTCAGCTCATTTTAGTAAGGAGAATAAGTGTATCGAGAAGTAAAAAGTCCTATATACAGTGTGCAGTAAATTGATGCTCAAATAGAAATGTCAAGGTAGTATCATTCTAGGAGATTATAAAAAGCAATCTACACACAAACAAACATTGTCTCTTTATTGCTAGCTTGAAAGCTCTGCAGTATGCTAAAAATATCTCTCACAAACCTTGTTCCATTCAGTGACCAGAGTTATTGCTGAAGGTTCTATTTCCATAATACCCAAATCAAATAGATATCTCATTCTGAAATGTCTTTCCATTTTACTGAATGATGCCTTACCTCTTTCTGTACAAGTAATAATATTTCCCAGTCACTGTGACAAAAAGTCTGCTTCTAAGCATAACACCATGTCTCCCACACCTAAAAGTATGCAAAAACCCAAACTGAATTTGAATCAACACTATACTTCAAGCTGAAAATAGATCATTTCTAAGTAATTTGAAATGAGGTGGTATTTGTAAAATAAGCAAGATAACTATAGTAAAATTCTTTTACATATAGAAACAATTATCTTTACAGAAATATACTTTTGGGATGGTGTTCAATCATTAATTTACACTTTCAATGAATATTTATTGTTATATATTTCAGACACTGTTAGGATTTATGGCAATGAGTAAAACAGATAAGAAAGCTGCCCAAAATTACTGTGATTATAGTTAGGTGCAAATTAAATAAGTGAATAAATGTATACCATCTTAGGATTGATATGAAAATTCTTGGGGGGTGTGTGTGTTTGTGTGTAACATGTTTGTTTTTGTTGTTGGTGATAGTTTCATATTCTGTGAATATATGCCTGTGTGGAATTTCTGAATCAGAAATGGTATTTCCATTAAAAAAATTTTAATCCATGTTGCTTTCCATAATGGATGCATCAGCTTACATATACCCACCAACACTGTAATAGGGTTCCTTTTTCTCCACATTTATTGTTGGTGGCCTTTTTTATATGTCCTATTCTCACAAGTCTGACTTTTGTAGTTTTAATCTGTATCTTTCTTATTAAAAATTATGATGAATATTTTTTTCATATGACTTTGATTCTTCTGGTTATCCTTTGGTGAATTTATCTGTTCGTATCTGCTGCCCATTTATTGATTGAATTATTTGTTTTTTTTTAATTGTATGAGTTTTTTATATAGATATATCTTATACTTAATCCCTTATAAGCTAGATGTTGTGTGAATATTTTCTCCCATTCAGTAGGAGGTTTTTTTAATCATCTTAGATTTTCTTTTGCTGTATAGAAAGAAGCTTTTAGACTTGAGGTAATTCCAATTGCTAATATTTTTTTGTTCATAAGTAATTTATTTACTACTTTATTCTCTCTACATAATTAGAGCTAACAATGGTTTATTACAACACTGTAAATGATTCAAACATATAGGATCCCACCTTTTCAGGTGAATGTTATCACACCACACCCACCACCAAGGTACCCATAATCCTCCACCACAGTCCATTGGACCCTTTTCTTCTCCAGTCTCCTCATCCTTCCCAATAGCCTTAGTTTTAAGTGTCAGGTTTCTGAGGTTGATTTTCGGTTTGGTTTTGTCTGACTGTTTTTCATTTGTTTGTTTCTCTCAGTTCCACATATGAGCGATCCCATTCAGTATTTGTCTTTCTCTTCTGGATTATTTGTTTTTAATTTCCTTGACATAGGAGTGGAATCACCAAAAATTTCTTTATTTCAACCACCCTCTTGTGTTCTAACTCCACAAAACATTCATTCCCTTGGAGAGTGCATAAGTATTTTAACTTTAACAACTACCCCCACTTTATTTACTCAAATTAAGAAAGCTAAAGAGTTATAGTTAATATATTTACTTAAGTTTCTTACAGTGAAGAAATAAGGCAAAATCCTCCAGATGAGAACACTTGTCATTAGCAAAAATAATTTTAACAGAAATAATAACTAATCTGTAAGTGATGTAGTGTTTACAAAGTGTACTTTTATTCCTGTTACTTCTAGCCTTACAAAAAAATCGTTGGTTAGGTTTCTGTAGCATGCACTTGGTTTCCTAACAGGTGCTAATTCTTTTCTTTCTCCTCATTATCACAACCTGGATTTCACGCATGTGCGTGGCTTCAGAGGATGGATTCTGCTCATCACATTCAGTCTCTCTGGGCCCATTGCCCTTCCCCATGGCTAGAGAAAGAACTGTCAGGTCGTGGAGCTCGGCTCCAGCCAATGAGAAATAGGGACACAATGGGAAACATTTTTCTTCCTAATTATGCAAAACTAACCAGGTGATGCTCCCTATGTCCTCCCCAGTTTTTGCTTGGAGATATTATTATGTCAGAACCAAAAGTTTGGACCTGGTGCAGTCATTTTACAACTACTATAGCGAAGACACTTTTTACGCACTGAAAATGTCACAACTGAAACAAGGAGAGTCCTGTGTTTTCAGATCATCAATAAGCTACTGAGTTCACCAACTCTAAGTTTATCTATTTCCTCACTCTGGCTAATTGAGAGACCAAAAGGAAAAAAAAAAAGAAAAAAGAAAGAGAAACTGTTAAAGTATCTTGTTTTGTTTTACAGATAAGAACACTGAGACTCAGACAGGGGAGTGACATGCCCAGTGTTGCCCAGCTGCTAGATGACATTATCTTAACTCAAACTCAGATCCTTGTACCCCACAACTTCTTTCAGAGTCTGGTGACTTTTTTATGAAGTCATCACAGCTTTCCAGCTTGGTTAATATTTGATCCCAAGTAAGCTCTCGATTCATTTTTAAATGTCATCTCTGCCCTGTGCATCTGCTATAGAGCTTGCAAAAAGCAGGTGTTCAGCAGCATGGAACCGATTTAAATTTTATGTGTGGCACTGAAATTCAACTCCTCCCAACATAGGCACCAACACTTTCATATCCTCACACTGAAATCATCATCACCCAACCTGTAATTCTCTCTGCAAACCCTGGGGAAGAGATTTAGAATCCCGGGCAGTTCCTGTAGTCACAAGCAAGTCATTTTCGCATTCAGTATGCCAATGTTTGAGTCACTTCACACCACACCCCAGCTCAGACACACATTATCGCTAAAGAATATGTAAGTCAAGTGCTCAAGGCAGCCAGTGGAACTAAGGGAGACAATATGAAGATGCAGCCAGCGTAACAGGTGGTCTCAGTTCTGGTCCTGGATCTGCTACTCCAGAAATGCATTTTTTAAGGCATGTACTACACTTCCTCATTAGTCAGATGTGTACTAGATTAAGATTCTTTAAAACTGGTTTAGTGGTTCTGTAAATGTAGGTGTATTTTTTAAATATCATTCATATAAAAAATAATCACCAAATGCCTCTGTGCTACCACTACTGTTTATATGCTGGGGTTATAGAATAAGTAAGGCAAGTAAGTTCTTAGGAAAAGAGCAATTTGAGGGGAGAACCAAGAATGAAAAAGGATATGAGACCAATGTGACAAAGTGACAGTAGGCTCAGGTCCAGACAGTAGGGAGAACAGGTGCAGAGTGACAAGGAGGGCCTTTTACAGCACACACAGCAGTGCCAAATCTGTGGCTCTTTGTTCCCTCACCCTCTGACCTCTGAGCAAGTAGCTGCAAAATTCATTGCCACTCTCAAAGCAAAGTTCCAGCAACTCAAAGTTCAGAATTATGGCATAGTGGAAAATAAGAATCACTTTAAGCATACAAACTCTGATACTCTGCAACTAATATTTCTGCAGTATGGGATACCTGCTTTTGCAATTGTCAGATAGAAGTCACCAAAACTTAGTTCTTCTGTGTCAAGAACAAGTATATTTAATTTGAAAAGTGTAGCTAATTTGTACATTTGGGATTGAGAAAAATGTATGTATTTCGAATAATTCCTCTGTGAGATAACTTTGCTGAAAATATTTCTGGAGGGTAAAATTAGACTTTGAAATCCATTCATTAAGCTAAGAGGTTTTGTTAATACGGGAATGACTTCAGGTTATTTAATTAATGAGGAATACTTGGAAAAATTTATATACTCAGGTCCTATTTGATACAAATGTTATCTGTAACGTGCCCTTTATTTTACAGTTCATTAACATGAGAATGAGCATTCCACATAAAAAGTAAATATGATAGTAAGGGAGCTCATGTCTCAAAAGGCAAATGGGTCTCCCTCGCAACACTGAGGGATGTGTCCCAAGAGTGGCAGAGACCAGAGAACCATCTTGTTTTCCCTTGGAGGCAGTGTGGCTTTACTTGCTGCTTAGATAATCAGAGCTATTTTCGCTGGCTGCATATTTATGTGCTGAGGACTTTGAAAGAACTCGAGTTAGAAAAAGGGAAAGAAATGACTTCATAATGGATTAAATACTGATGTGGAAACTAACTGTGAGCTATTTTTACCAATATTGTATTCACTTTTCATTGTCTCATCTTTACCATTGTCAATATTGCATTTCATGTTTCTTAATGAGGGCTTTGCTTTAAAGCTAAAGTGAATTTGAACTAGTCCTGCTTCCATTTGGCTCAGCTGGAGGCCTCCCCCTCACACATACACACACTGTCATCTGCTAATCGTTGAGAGAGCGCAGAAGACAGAAAATTAGCACAAATTAGAACACTCCATTTGGTGAAAAAGCCCAAACTTCCAATGAAGAATATGTTTTGTTCACTGAATACATAATACTGTGTCAATCAACTCGTGTAATTGCACTTCTATATGCCCTCATTTTTTTCTGAGAAGATGCAATAGATATTTAACAAACCAGTCCTTGAATCAATGTGCATGAAATAAAAAGAGAACACAAGATGAATTTGCCCAAAGGTTAGAACAGAATAGAAATACTCTGTGAAGATGTTTACTTCTGCATCAGCCTTTTATTTGTCTGCAACAAAAAAACTCTTAACTTTTATACTGTGGTAACTTAAGCCTTTTGTGCACTTCACAGTTTCTTGAAAGAACAAGGAGAAAAAAAGATGTTAGAGAAATAAAAACAAAGGAACAGGAAAAATGAAACAATCTCAGAAAACTATAGCAAGGAGAATGCCCAGGAATAAAGATTTTTATCCAGATGGAGAGATTCATTTTAAAGAGGCAGAAGTTTTTTTTTTTCTCTTTCCACATTATCCTTACCAGAACACACACACACAAGCAACACATACACACAAGCATACACACAATTGGTAAACCATGCCATATTAACCCGATTTAGTTCTCCGCAGCATCCCTGGATTTTAAATGAGGACACTTGCTTTATCTAGAAACTCAGTAATATTAATTAGCATAATCAAGCTCTCCTTACATACATACAGCCTAGAAAAAGAAAAGAAAACATCATCTATTTCTTAATTGGAGAAAAATGTGCGGTGAGAACAAAACTATCTTTTGCTTGTAACAGCATTTGTTGGGCAGGAAGGATTTGTTGTCTGTAATAGTTTCTCTAGTTTTGGAATGTCATAAATGCAGAGTTCAACTCAAGTTTTAGTTACCTAAATGTAGGGACTATATATTTCATTCTTTACATTTCCTCACATTTCCCAAGACAGAGGTGTATTTCAGATACTTTAAAAAAATATTTTTTTTCACCAAAACAACATTTATGTATTATTGAAAAAGGAAATAAAAGGTGTTGAGGTGGTAAATGACATTGACTGATTTAGATATTTTGAACCAACCTTCCATCCTGGGATGAATCCAACTTGGCCATGATGGATGATTTCTTTAATATATTGCTGGGATTGGCTTGTCAAGATTTTGATGAGAATTTTTGCACCATGTCCATCAGTAATATTTCTATGGCTTTCTTTATTTGTGCTGTTCTTGTTTGGGTTGGAGATCAAGGTTAATGTTGGCCTCATAAAATGTGGGAGTTTTCCATCTCTTCACATTTTTTGATGAGTTTGAGAAGGATAGGTGTTAGATCTTGCTGGAAGATTTGGTAGAATTCACTAGTGAGGTCATTTGATCCTGAGTTTTTGTGCTTAGGGAGAATTTTTATTATTCTATCGGTTTGTGTTTGTTCTAATCAAGCTGTGTGGTTCTTCTTGTTTGAGTCTTAGAAAGCTGTGTACTTCTAAAAATGAGTCAGTTTCTTTAGGTAGTCTTGTTTATTTGCATACAGAGGCCCAAGTGGTCTCTTATGACCCTTTGTATGTCAGCAGCATCTGTTGCTATTTTGCCTCTTTCATTTCTGATTATTTTTATTTGGGTTTTCTCTCTTAGTGAGCTATCAGTTTTATTTCTCCTTTTGAAGAACCATCTTAGATTCATTTGATTTTTGCATCACCCTGCTGGTTTCTATTTTGCTCATTTTTACTCTAATTCTTATTTCCTTCCTTCTACTGAATTTTGGATTCATTAATTCTTCCTTTTCTTGTTTCTTCAAATGTATACTTACATTGTTTATTTGAAATTTTTTTATTTGTAGATATTGACCTGTATTACTATATTTCTCTCTTAATATCATTTTTAGAGCTTCCTGTAGGATCTAGTAGCTTATATTTGGTTTCATTTGATTCCAGATAAGTTTTTATTTTTCCTTTGACTTTTTTCCATTGGTTATTCAAAAGCATTTCCCCCTGTAAGTTTTTTCCCCCTTCTTTTTTTTGTCATTGATTCCTAGCTTTATACCATTGTGATAACAAAGATACTTGATACAATTTCTATTTTCTTATATTATTTAGACATGTCTCATGTTATAGCATGTCCTTGAGAGAGTTCCATTTTCACTTGAAAAATTATGTATTCATTTCTTTTGGGGAAGGAAGGTTATTTGTTCAATTCAACCTATTTGATACTTAGTTGGTAAATTGAAACTTTAGGAGAAGCATTGTCACTTGGGTGAAATGTTCAACTTTGGCATATACATGTATATTAACATTTGGTGTTCTAAAATTATATGAATTTCTTAAGGAATGATCTGATATAAAATTACCTATCCATTTTGATTGTTATTCTGGAATTTTGTAATGTATAATGTTTAACAAATTTCTTTGTCATGTTATTATCAGATTTAATTTTGATTATTTAAATATTTTGACAATTGCAGAAATTTTTTTAAAGAAATTAAGAGAAGAAAAACTTTGACAATATCTTAGGTCCCATGATAATTGATAGAATTCAAAAGTGAGAATTTTCTACATAAGATTGAATGAACTTTTAGAGATGATATAATTTTAATAAGCTTTTGACTGAAATGAAACTGTCATTTTTGTTTTTTGTTTTTTTTTTGATTCAAGGAAAATTTTTTTCTTCATTTACCTGAACTCTGCAGCAATGTTAAGTTGCTTTTTTTGCAAGCAGAACTAACTTGTGATCACATTTTTATTAACTCCCATAAATAAATGAAATGCTGCAGAAGGCTTGTCCTTTTATAATGATTGTGAAATATTCAAATACCTTCAGGTCTTTGCTTTCTGATTGCAAAAACTAGAGCATGTATGTGTGAAAATTCAAATTGTTGCTAATGGGTTTTGTTTTCTAAAAACTTTAATAGTAATATCAGCCATTTTCAAATAAAAAAGAGGTATTATTTTTAAAATACACTTAAAATTTGAACAGGGAAAACTGTTTCTGTCTAGAAAATCAAAGAATGTTCACTCTGGAATGCAGCTTTTAAGAGATCCAGTGACCCTTTCTCATGTTCTATTAGCTGGCTGCAGAGGGTCAAAGAAATAGTCATTATATGGATGTAGCCTGACTGCCTCTTGGAGAACCAGCTGCCCTCAAGTACCACTAGCCTTTGGGTATTATGTAAGTGAGAAATGAAATTCTATTGAATTTGAAAGAGTTGTGTTTTGGTTCTGCTTGTTTTAACATTGCATTACATTATATTACATTGCATTATATTATATTACATAACATTATATTACATTTTCTAAAAAATGTGACATGGGGTATTACACATTCCATTACTTAAGAAGTAGAGCAGAGGAAGAAGAGAGAGTTTGTCAGGGAAAGATGACATTTTATGGCTATTGAATAGGTATCAAATGTTAAGCATTGGTTATTTTTCCAGGACTTCTGATCCTATCATATTTGAAAAAAATTCTGTCCGCCACAAACTTGTGTCCTTATTTTAAAATAAAAAAGTTACTAACCAATTCACTGAAATGGATGCTCTTTTGAGATATAATTGTTCTCCAACAGTGGTTCTGTCTTCTTAAATTAATTTCACCACACAGAGCCTTACCTTTTCTCCCTCTGCCCAAACTTCCCATCAAAGAACAGATGACAAATATTAATTCTAAGTAATATTATCTCAGAGTTCCTTTGGGTATCTTAGTCTATTGCTCAATATTCTTTTTACTGAAATACAGTTAATCCAAGAAGATTAATTGCCAATGCCTATGGAAAGCACTTAGTAGTAATGACACCTACCCTTACAATAAGAAAAAGCTGAACAAATTGGAAATAAAACTATTACCCCAACATTCAGAGAGAGGGGACAACAGTCAGGATCTATTTATATAGAACAGAAGATGCTGGAGCTATAGACTAGCAGGAATATGTAAGCAGTAGTTTTGATGAATTATGGAGACAGTAAATAGGAAAGTAAGAAACTCATGAGAGGCTCAGCCTTAAAGGACTTCTACATCTATGTAGGTTTTACCTCCAGGAACCTACTAGATATTCATGGTAAAGTGTTAAGTTAGTCCCCTTTAATCTTTGGTAAGGGTAAGAGCAGTTACCATTATGAAAAGCTTCCAGAGTATTCTCCATAACAAAAACCTATTCTAGGGAAAAAATATCTTACTAGAACTTCATTCACCCAGGAAGAAGGGTATTTCTCAGACTCCAGACCTCTCCTGCCTTCCTAGCTCACCGAAGGTTTGGGAAGGGGTGACTAAGAGATACTTGGTGAAGGTCACAGGTCAGGTAGTCAAGTAAAAGTTGAGTTTTCATTATAATATTATAGTATGCTTCTCTTCCCCACTCATCATCATGTCAATAGGTATCCATATAAAAGTGGAATATGGTTGCGTGTTGCAGACTACAGCTAAGGAGGAGTTCTTAGGGAAAAGCACCCAAACATCATAAGAGAGAAAAACATAAAGATGCTAAAGTATTTAGAAGCTTTTGGCACTTATGGAAACATTAAACATAACCCATTGTTCTTATTCGTACACCCATAATCTTTCAAAAGTAGCCTCTCCAGGATGTGGAGAAAAAGGAACTCTACTACACTGCTGGTGGGAATGCAAATTGATCCAACCACTATGGAAAGCTGTATGGCGTTTCCTCAAACTGCTAGAAATGGAACTTCCATATGACCCAGCAATACCACTACTGGGAATATACCCAAAAGACACAAAAACACTAATCCGAAAGGATACATGCACCCGCATGTTTATT
>PVIJ01017220.1:0-30170 GCA_004024925.1 Scalopus aquaticus
TTTTTTTTTTTTTATTTCCATTTCATTTATTTCTGCTTTGGTTTTTATTAATTCCTTTTTTATACTGGTTTTTGGGTTTTTTGGTTGTTCATTTTATAGTTCTTTGAGATGGGAGATTATATTATTTCTTTGAGTTGTTTCTTGTTTCTTGATGTGAGCCTGTATTGCTATATATTTCCCTCTTATTACTGCTTTTGCTGTGTCCCAAACATTCTGGAAAGTTGTGTCTCCATTGTCGTTAATTTCTAGGTATTTTTTAATTTCTTCTTTGATCTCATCATTAGTTCAGTGGTTTTCCAGCAGTGTGGGTTTCAATCTCCAGGAAGTGAGAGGGTTCCTTTTTTTCTTTTCATGGTTTATTTCTAATTTGATGGCTTTATGATCGGAGAAGGTAGTAGGTATCATTTTGATCTTAGTGTGTCTGCTGAGGTTCGTTTTGTGACCTAGTATGTGATCAATCCTGGAGTATGATCCATGTGTGCTTGAGAAAAATGTGTATTCAGATTTTTGGGGATGTAGTGCACTATAGATATCTGTTAATCCCATGTGGTCTAGGTCCTTATTTAGAGTTTTAGTGTCCTTGTTTATTTTTTGTTTCATTGATCTATCCATTGGTGAGACTGGGGTATTGAAGTCTCCTACTATTTATGTATTTTCTCTAATGTCTGTTTTCAGAGGTGATAATAATTGTCTGATATATTTTGGTGCTCCTTCATTTGGTGAGTATATGTTGATGAGGATTATATCATCCTGCTGAATTGTCCCCTTTATCACGATGTAGTGACCAGCTATGTCTCTTTTTACCTTTTTCAGTTTGAAGTCTATTTTATCTGATATAAGTTTTGCTGTCCCTGCCTTCTTTTGTGGTCCTTTGCTTGTAGAATTGTTTTCCAGCCTTTTACGTTCAATCTGTGTTTTTCTTTTGTAGCTAAATGTGTTTCCTGTAGACAGGAGAAGGTTGGGTCCTATTTTTTGATGCATCTTGCTATGCTGTGCCTTTTTATTGATGATTTTAGTCCATTTACATTTAGAGTTAGTATTGATACATTGCCATCTATATTTGCCATTTTATTTGTCTTTTTGTGGTTTTATTCCTTGTCTTATTCTGATCTTTTTTCATTCCGCTGTTGGTTTTGGTTTTAGGACTTAAGAAGCTATTTTTCATAAAATAAATATATTTTCCCTAAAGGGCCTAATTTCATTTTGTGTTTAATTTGAATTTTTTAAGATAGTACTAAATAAAAGAATAGCTGCATTGGAAAAAGAACAATTGATCATCACAATAATGTTAATATCATAACAATAATAGTGTTTGCTGACAACCAACAGCATGGAGAGGGTTATTCTCTATATAATAATTAATTTAATCCCCACAATAACTCTGTGGTATAAGTAATAATAGTTTCCCCATTTTTACCCACAGAGTAACAGAGGCCCAGGGAAGTTAAGGGGCTTGCCCAGGGTCACACAATTTGTAACTCAGCAGAGTCAGAATTTTAGTCCAGTCTGTGATGGCAGGTCTATATTCCTAACCAATAAAGTACAGTCCCTCTTTCAAATGACTAAGAATAAATGAAAAGAGAATAGTTGTATTGTTTGCTTTATTTATGATGAAAATGAAGGCAGAATGATCAAATTGTGCTGTCCACCTTCTGGACATTGGTGGTGTGCCTCTGTAACTGTAGACAAATGAGGGATGGGGGACTGGACTTGTTATCATACAACTTCCCTATCACCCACCTCTCTCAGCAGAGGATATAACTTTTTGAATAAGCAGGCTCATGAGTCATTCCTATACAGAAATGAAAAATATGTTCTGTCTTAGCCATCCCTTTGATGAATCTAGCCAGCGGATTGGCCCTGGGCTATGGTTTTGCCCATTAAGCAATTTGTTTTCCCCACCCCATGCAGGAAGCAAGAGAAGCTTTTGAAGGTTGCCAAGCTTTTAGTATCCTTTGGGTACTTTAAGCTGAGCGGGAATAATCTCAGCTATCTTGCTTGGCACTGCAGTTGACTGCATCCACTATGTGCCTGGCTGCCAGGAGCCCCTGGCATCTTTTGTCACCCTTCATTCTTTCGTGCATGGTCAGCTTATGAAATGGGTCTTCATTCTCCATGAAGTTGCTCATAAGTATCACAGATTAGCACTTTGGAAATAAAAGGGGACGCGGGCTAGGTATGGGCTTATGAAGCGTCTCCCAGCCCCTCCTTCTGTGTTGATCATTGTGAGAACCAGAGAAGTTAAGATTTTAAAAACATGCAGATACTCATTATTTCTAGTTTTCAAATGGAAAAATAAATGAGTGCAAATACATATGTAGCCTCTAATAAATAGAGTCCTTACCCTTCCTATCACCTCTCTGTTCTTTTTCAGTAAACCGTCTTTGTAACTCCAACAAATTATTTAACAGTGGTCAGCATTTTAAACTTGTTTCATTCAGATTTGGGTTTTCTGTAGGAACTGTTGTCACTTATTTTTCCTTCTGATTTTTGGCAAACCCTGATATTTTGACCTGTGATGGATCTTTGGGTTGAATTCACCTTCTCCTTTTGGTTTTGTTTTCTTGATTTTTCCTCACTCTCCTGGTTTCTTTCTAGCATTTTTTGAATCAGATAAATTTGTTCACCCTAGTGTGGCACAAACCAGACCCTCAATAAACTGCTTGAATGAAGTGCACAGCCTCAAGAAAGCCATCTGTAATTTAATGTCGGAAATAAATCTTTATATAATTTTGACCTAGTGCAATTATAAGATTTTACAGATCTGTGCAAAATAAAGTCTTCTCCTTTGAACAGATTTGTAAGAATTAAGATATTTTGGTGATGATGACAATGATAGTGGTAACTATACTTTAAGTGTTTGGTGTGTGCCATACACTGTGCTATGTATTCTACATGGATTTCCTCAAGTAATTCTCATAACCCTTTTATGAATAAGTCCTGTTTTTACCATCCTTTATATAGATAAGGAATCTGGAGCACAGAGAGGTTAAGTAACTTGCACCTGTTTTATCCAGCTAGTAATTTTTTTTAAAAGACTAGGCAGGTGGTCAGTTTGATCCTAAAGTCCTAACTCTGTGTTATGTATGTCCATATTGATATACCATTGGTTTAATATATATTATATGAATTTCAGGAGTGTGTCTTCATACCTCGATGCTTGTACGTATCACACCATACCCACCAACCAAGTTTTAGTGACATTCTCCATTATCCAGCTGACCCACTCTACCTATTACTCCTACCTTCCCCCACCTCCTTTGGTAACCACCATTTTGTTATTAAAGTCTAGGGGTCTATTTTTTGTTGTTATTGTTGTTTGTTCCTTTGCTTTTTAAAAAGCATATTCCCACATCTGAGTGAAGTCATCTAAGTAATACTCCATTGTGTATAATATCACATCTTCATTCAGTCATTCATTAGTGGGCACTTGTAGCCAAAGTCCTAACTCTTTATTGTATCACATTTCAAAAACACACCATTTCTGTCTGCTCTGATTTATTCAAAGCTGACCACATATTATACTGAATTTATATTTCTTTGCTTGTTGTTCACGTTTTTCCTTTCACTTGAAATTAAAAAAAAAAAAGGCTTCTATTTATTGAGTAACCAGCATATTGTCAGCTTGTCTACTTGAGGAGTTGCGTCTCACCACATCCCCATCAGTACACACATGCTGACAAACCAGAGCAGCTTCCCCAGAGAGATGTCTGATACAATGAGTGATTGATAAAAGTGTTTGTTTTGTATCTGGTAGCAAACGTAGTTGTAATTGAATTTATCATTTCATCCCAATTCAGTTTAACCAACATTTACTGAACCTTCACTGTGTTTCAGGCACTGCACAGGTGCTCTTGATCTGGGTCTCCAGAGGTAATCACTATCACCTTGACCTAAAATAGCTAGTAATTTAGGTGACTTAATAAAACACACGATACACTGATGCATAAAAATATAAGAAATAGCTGTAATAAACAACAGAAGTGTTTAAAGTCAAAGTGTGGCAGGTGGTAGAAGAAATGGCCTCATCGAGGAAGAAGCTTTTCATGTGGACCTTTAAGCTGAAATAAGAATCTGTGGGGCAGTTATGAGACTCAAAGGCATTTTGGGGAAGTGCTGCTTCAAGAGTTATTGGATGAGCTCTTGAGTAGGATATCTGGGTTCATATTTGGATTCTGACATTTACCCCTGTGTGACATTGGACAAATTTGAATCCTTTCTGATCTTCATCTATAACATGAGGGCATAATTAATATACCATAATGTTGAGAAAATTAAATGATATCTTGTCAGTGCACATGACCATGACATAGAATATTGGCACTAATGGAATTATAGAGGAAAGCTGTGATTTTTAGTGTGTCAAGTGCTCTTTTCCTTCATTTCCCCATCTGACTGCCCCTGCTGGCCTGTGGTATTACAAACACTTTGTATTTGCTTATTTGCTTTCCAATGGCTTATTATTTAATTTTCACAACATCCTTGGGAGCTAAATAGGTAATAACTATTATTACAGTAAAAACCCATTTTTACATAATACGATTTTAATGGAACTGCTGATTTTACAAAATGAAAGTGACTGGTAAAGAAGATTTAAGTGATACTTTTGAACCTCTAATATAATTTTATGGTGTTTTGTGTATTTTAATTCATTAATAAAGGAAACGTGTAGAACATTCCTACCATTATTCAAATAGAATAGCATAATTTTTCAATAAAATTCTTAGGGTAAATTGCCTATTTCCATTTTCTGGGAAATCAATTTTATGGAATGACCTCAGACCCATCCTATTCCATAAAAATAGGACTTTACTGTACTAATAAAAGATATCACTATCTTAAGTATGGTACCATTTTCCTTCGAGGCGTTCTGTCTTTATAGACATTGGATTTTGAAAGAGCTGTAAATTCTTTTTGGTGGTATTATGTGGAGTAAGCTGAGGTAATCATCAAGAATTTGCTCTTGTAGTTTAGTTTATGATAACTTTGCTTCACACAAGCAACTATATCTGTTTGTCTTTACCTTCTTAGTATTGGGAGAATTTTTCTAAATGCATTTTAGATATCTTACAGAGCAGAGCATGTTCTAACAGACTGTGGAAATCTCAAACCTTCAGAAGCCCAACTGGTCACTGGGTCAAATGATCCTGCTAACTTTCATTCCGTGCTTTGTCCTGAGCTGACCTGAGAGGATTTGTGTCAGATGCTTTCAGTGTTTTCTCTGAGGGAATTTCAGCCATGACAGGATGACACCCTTTTTTTTATGCAGGGGAAGTTAAATGAAAGGAAAATGTGTTATAATTTCAAATGATGTGATTCTGTTTTGAAGCATACAGATATGATATCATATA
Source organism: Scalopus aquaticus (assembly GCA_004024925.1). NCBI lineage: Eukaryota > Metazoa > Chordata > Mammalia > Eulipotyphla > Talpidae > Scalopus > Scalopus aquaticus. The sequence goes on from PVIJ01017220.1 coordinate 5,352, forward strand.
GCCTCCAGCATAATTTGTGTGTGTGTATGTGTGTATGGTAGAATTCAATGTGTTTCATTTTTCTGCATTACTTTGAACTGTCCTTATTTGAAGAGATGAATGGAAGAGTGCTAGTTTTCTTTCATAATAGTTCTTCTGTTTATTCTAATTTTCAATACTAACTCACTTTAAATGGCAGAGGGGCTCATTAAAATCATGTGATGTTCAAAGATGACAATATTTAACACATTTCCTTGATAAGTCACAAGGCATTATGATTGGCGACATGAGGTAAAGTGATCATAAATCAGAATGCATTTGGTGAAAAATTTCTATAAAGTGTTGTGATTGTGAGATTATTACCTTGGTTTGCCTTTTTCTTAGCTAAGATTTTAAATAATTTGGGTAAGATACATATAACACAGAGATGTAAATCTGTAACATTGATTAGAAGCCAAGTATTATAAACACTGGTATTATCTCTGTAGCTTGAGTAATTTTCTAAATCCTGGGCTTGTTCCCTAATCCGAGGAACATTTATTTGGAATTACTAGAAAGTACAAAGGGAAAGAAATTTAAGCTTGGGTTACTGGGGTCCTTTTTATGAGGTATGACATCAGAATAGTGTCTGCTAATGTTATTTAAAAAAACATCTAGAAACTTAATAGCTTAAAACATATTTTATTTGCTCAGAATTTTACAGAGAAGGGCTAGGTGGGACTATTTTTTGCTGTCTCTGATGCATTCCAGTCAGATGGTGGCTCTGCTTCAGTCATCTAGTGACTCAACTTTACTGAATGGTCTAAGGTGACTCACTGGAATAGCTGCCAGTTGATGCTCTTTATTGGCTGGAAGATAAGGGGCTTCTGATTCTCTCCTGGTTTCCTCTGTGGGGCTTCTTGGACTTTCTCGTAGTACGGCTGCTGGATTTCCAAAAAAGAATAGCTTAAGAAGGAGTGCTCCAAAAATGAGCCGTGAAGACAAGTGGATAGAAGCAACATGCCTTTTCTGAGTCAGCCTTCACCACCTGAGACTATCATGGCTGCCATATTTGCTTGACCAGATAAGACAATTAAGCCAGGGCAGATACAAGGGAAGAGAATTAGACTCTACCTCTCAATGGGAGGAATCACAAAGAACTTGCAGCTGTCTTTAATCTACCACTGTGCTTGTGTTTATGTGTGTGAGTGTGTGTGCATATGTGTAATTAAGAGCAGATGTACCTGACTTAATTCAAAAGGTTTGAATGTTTTAGGGTCTGCTGAATTTGTGCTGTCTTCCCTCTCTTTGCAAATTTTATTTAGATTCCGTTGGCTTACATGAGCCAAAAATTGAAGAACACCAGGAGACAGACTGGTCAAAGGATTTTGGTTTCTTTATTCTTTACTACCTACGATGCTTGTATTGCACTGCCTATTTGCTGCTGGCAAGTGGGATTCTTCAAACCTTCGAACATAATTGGGTCCCTGATCTGGATTTGCTTACTTTGAGATAGGGATGAATGACAGAGTTTGGGCTGCAATCTGTGGCCAGATTTTTCCATGTGTGACCAGAAGCCTCTTCTGAGAAGAGTGTGATGGGTGAGGACAAATATTTTAAGCATCTGTTCCTTTCCAGGCAGAAATTATAGGTCCATGGGGATAACAGTCCATAGACTTTTTAAAAAAACCTTACTTAGAGCTTGAATGGGAAAACTATTTTTTAAGATTTTATAGGAAGAATAGACAAACAAGGTTTTTAAGAGGTACTTCTGACACAGAAATTTGATTCAGCATTATTATCAAGTAAAAATAAACAAAAAGAAAAACCAAACCTAAACATCAAAGGATCTTTGGATACTTATAATTTCTCTTCCTTTTAGGCAGTTTCATAGAGGGGGATGTAGATCTTGGTGACATTGCTTAATGGTAAAGTAGAGTGAGGCCATGTCCTTCCCATAAGAAGGAAAAGTCAGTAAATCAGACTTCATGGAGCTGCTATTTCCACAGACCTCCCCAAATAGTTTTGAAACATTGAGGCCTTTTATCTATCCAGTTATTTAAGAACATACTCTAGGAGCCTTCTACTTAAACTAAGTGAAAAGTTCTTTGGAATATGAAATTCTTGGATGAATTGAATGATTGTCTAATAATTTGTTTTATTTTGGGATCTTTTTACATGGATTTACTTGTATTAAGTAAGATCATATATTGTTAAAAAGATTGACACATGAAATTGTTGAGCTGGTAGAGAACTTAGTGGCTTTCTAACCCAACTAAAATGAACTAAGGTAATGCAAGTGTTTTATAAATTGTAAAATGTTATGAAACACATTAATATTTTAGCCAAACTTCCATGGGCTTACACCAAGAATAAGAGTCAGATTTCAGTCTCCTTGTTTTCTACCTAGTATTGCAAATTGCCTCCTAAAATTTATAAGAAATTATATTGTTGCTCTATCTGTTATGTTTTAGATTTATATATTTAAAAATAATATTACTTTTGTGAGACACACCTGGAGGCTAGGGAGTTCTTTCTGGTTCTTGCACTGATTACGATTCAAATGACTTTTTGCAAATGAATACCAGTAGTGCCCTAATTACTGACAAGGGCCTGTGACAGAATGCCGTTGCTCAGGGTGGACAATCAGGAGTTGGAATTTTTTTCAAAAAGTATTTTTACAAGTATGTCCCCCACCACCCCAATTTAAATTTCAGTGACAATAACAGCAGTGATTTTTATTTCCTATAATTATAATAAAAAATTCTTACTTTGAAATAAGTTGATACCTTTTCTCTAGTCTAGTCTGTCTGTCAACCTCAGTTTGAGTCAATCATGGCATTTGCTTCTGGGCTAATTAGAACTCACTTAGAATCTTCTCTTGGGACACAGATTCATGTAGGCCCTGACATTCTTTATAACTTGCTAAGTTGTTGGAACAACTTGGAAATTTTTCTCTAATTGATGGTTTTTTCAAATCCTTTTTTGTCCTTACTTGAGAAACATACGCCTAATCATATTGTCATTATCATTACTATTAGTATCAAAGCAATTTTCTAGGAAGGGACATACTTCCTCAGGGCTCCCAGAAAATAATTTGGGTGAAAGGGTACCCAACAACTCAAAATCACTTTACAAACTCCTGACTCATGTCTCCTAGAATTGTGCTCCTGTTGGTCACCTTCTGTTCCAGCCTGATAGGACTCTAACAGGCATACGTGTAAAAACTACGGTTTTTTTTTCAGACATAGTAGGTGTGATTTTCTTGCAGCTATATACTCCATACATAACCTCTGCATATGTCCTGAGCAGTTGAAAACTACTTTTTTAAGAGGAGCCATGTATTATTTTCCTCAGGACTTTTATGTGTACTTTGATCTTAACTGTGTAAAATACCAGCTTCATAATAGCATTAAATGCATTGGTGGTTTCTCTGGAAAAACATAATTATATATATCATAAACTGGCAAGTTTATGGCAAGGCAGAAAAGGCAAGATATGGCATTTCATTAATTGTGAAGGGTAAAGGAGAATGAGACTGAAAAGATGATTCAGAAATTTTGTGCAAGGGTGAATGGCCGGGGGTACCATCAAAGGAAAGGATGATGTGTGGGGGGGGGGAGGAGTAGATTTATCACGGAGCATGATAAATTATGAAATAGACATGTACTAAATTTCAAGTGCAGATGCCTAGATGGTAACATGAAAGGTGGGCCAAGTGTTTGTGTGGGAGGCCATTTGGGAATTTGGATTTAGACTTAATGATTCTCAGAGCAGTTGACTAAAGAAGCCTTGGGGATTGAACTAGGCATAGAATGAACAGGGGAGCCATTCAGAGGGGATAGGAGACAACATGTTGGAGAAAATTCTCATTTAAGTGGCAGGAAGAGAACCAAAGATGAAACAATAACGAAAGTAGGAGAGCTGGGATAACAGAAGGCAAGAAAAGAGCTATACCAAGGTGGTGGAGATGGTTAACAGTAAATGTTCCAAGTAGGACATGGGGAATAGTAATTTAGAAAGTACCTGAGAATATACTCTATACTCTTTGGAGGTTTGTACAACCTAAACATAAATTTAATGCTTGTCTTACAGTTTCATACATCTGTACTCGGTCTCTGTAAAAACCCTTAGTCATCAGTGCCTTTAAATTTCCCCATAAATTTGTTAAAGTTAAAAGCAGTTACTCCTGATAAGACAGCAGCACTTCCAGCATGGCAGCTAGGGTGTCTTTGCCACACTCTGGTTAAAATATTCACGTGTCTTAACTAATAGGTTCATATAAAAGGTGAGATTCACAAGAACTGATTGATTTGCATAGCTCAATTCATTTGATAAAAATAGGCTATATTCTCTAAAATATCAAATATCATATGACTTTGCTTATATACAGAATATAGAAAAATAAAACAAGATCAGACAGAACCAAACCAATAAAAAATCTTAGTCTCAATTCTATAGTCAGATTTCTATCAGAGAGGTGGGTACAGTGGGGGCACAGTAGACTATGGTGGAGAATTATGGGTACTTTGGTGGTGGCTGTGGCAATGTATATCTGAAGAGGTGTGACCTTCCTCCCCTAAATCATGTACAGTGTTGTAAACCAATGTTATCTCAATAAAAATGATTTCATTGTAAAAAATATCCCATAAAATCATTGATTTTAAAAGAGCATAAAAATAAAAAAAAAATTCTTATGAACCCCATTTTCTCTGATCTGCACTGCAACAAGTTTACTGAGAATTAAGGAAATTTTTCCTTAACTTACATGCATAGACTTATATTTTACCTAATTTATGCCCCCCAAGAAATTTGTCTCATGGAATTAATATTCTCTGAGGAGACACACGCATTTCTTACAAGAGAAGGGGACCTGAGTGATTGCATATGTATTTTACTCTCCTGGTTGGGTTGGAGAAGTATGAGCCAAGTGAAGAATGGCTGCCCATGGGGCCCTTAATATAGAACAGGGCTTTTTCACTTGCTCTAATTGAACTTCTCTTTACGTTATGGTCTGTTTTCCATGAAGATATTCTTGGAATGTAGAATTAAATAATTCATGATTTCCCAATTATTGGTTTAGGTATAGTTGCCATTTCTTGAGTTGATTATACTCTCTTGAGAGAGCTTTTGGGCTCTTCTCAGATGCAGAACTTTAAAGATAAGAAGTTGCCCAGTGATGAAGCCATTGCAGGTGCAGCTGGGCCATCGGGGCGGGAGCAGGTAGGTCCTCACTGTCAGCCCTTGGGTCGCCATGCTTCTTTCTATGCAACCCAGGAGTCCTTAAAATTTTTGTGAGCCTGTAATCATTTTGACTGTCTAATGACAGGCAAAGTACTTTTTTAATACTATAAAGTAGTAGTAGTAGTATTTTTTTAATACATAAAATAGAATTATAAAAGAAGCCTGTTATATTGATACAGCTGTCAAGATATTAAAAATCAAATTTGTGATATAACAATATCTATGCTTCTTTATAGACTATTAAATAGCAATATCTAGTGCTAGTTTTAATTGTCATAATTTAAGTGTCATGGCAGATAAATCTTCAAAAAGTGATGTCATAAATTCCTTCTCTCCTTAGTCATATATGCTGGAGAATAGGGGCTCACTTCCCTCTTTTTGAATCTGGGTTAATCCTAATGACTTGTTTGACTAATAGAATGTAATGATGTTCTGGGGCCTCAAAAGCTAGGTTACCTTAGAAGACCTTTTTGCTTATATATCTCACTTGCCTCTGGTATGTTTTCTTTGGGAAGATAGGCCTCATGTGAAGTGGGAATCCCAAATCATGCGGAGAGGTCACATTTTTCGCATTGGCTTGCAAACTTGGAGGAACTCAACTAGTTGTCAGCGTCAGGTAACTGATCTATTTTGGACATCCAGGTCAGTTGAGCCCAGGAGTGGTATCTTGTTGACCACTTTGGGGTATTTTTCCTTTAGTTCTAATAGCTACTGGGAATTTATTGCCTATTTGGGGAGACAGAAATGTAAAAGTAATAAAATGAACAAGTATGTTGTAGGAGACATTCAGAGAGTTATGAAAAAATATATACCATGAGAATCTAAACTGGAAAGGAAGTGAATCCAATTAAGTAAATCATATTGTAAGGCTGAAAACAACCATTAAGGGCCATTACTAATAATTTTATCCAGAAATTCTCAAAGCCATGCACCTAGCTCCTTAAAAGCATCACGTAGGAAAAAAGGAACAAAGCTGAATAAGTTTGATATTTTGGACAGAACACAGATAAATTTCTTTGCATCTGATCTTTTCAAAGCCTTTTATATGATAATGCTGATTGTGTAGCTCTTAGTGGGGAATATAGAGTGTTGTTTCTCAAAGTTGTTTAACCATGCAACCTTATTATTTACAGAGCAACTCACGATGCCAGGGCTCTAGGGAAACATTGAGTAGAGTACTCTCACTTTTAATCTAACACTGCAGCCATCCCATGAGGTAAACTAGTCAGTTGTTTTAGCTAAGATTAGGCTCTCTGTGAACAAAAACGATGGAAAGAATAGAGTTTATTGCTCTTATATGAAAGATGCTATTCGATGGTGTCAGGGCCTTAGAGCCCCATCTTCTTGCTCAATCATGTGAAGTTTCCATTCCCAAAGTCCCTCTGTGGTACAAAATGTCGGTAGTAACTCTGGCTATTGCAGCCACATTTCACACAGGAGGAAATAGGCTATTTTGCTATTTAAGTCACACATGGCACCTCTTATATCTTATTGGCCAAAACTTTAGCCTGATGGCCATATCTAACTGGAAAGGAGCCTAGGAAATATAGCCTTTTGGCTAGGTGACAGTGTATTCAATTAAAAACTGGAATTCTCGCTACTAAAGAGGGAGAAAAAAAATGCTAAGAGGCCACACCTGGTGTCTGCCCCAATCCTTTTACATCTGAGGAAAATGAGCCCAAAAGGGATTTCCAAAAAAGAGCTCAGAGACAGCACTGGCTCAAATCTAGATAGAGCTCTAGATTCCTTGAATCTGAGGTTCATCACACTGCCCCTAATTAAATATGCGGGAGGGTCAAAATAGACCTTTCAAAGACTGTGTTATGAAGGGACTCGGTGAGGTACATAGATAACACTGCTATAAAACGTGTTTTTTCCCCCCTATTTTTTATTAATTACATTTTTTTCTTATATCATTGCAGTCCCCATAATTCTCTTTCCACCATATCACCCATGAACCATCCCCATATTCCCTTGTGTTTTAAAAGGTAGGAGTATGTATTTCTAAGAGGTGTGATTCCATAGCTGGAAATTAATAACACTTGGTTAACTGAAAACTGTGAATAGGATGCAACTGCTGTTCTGGTTTTGTTAAGACCCAGATTCCCTGTGCCAGGCTGCTGTGCACTTCAGGGTCTGCTTGCTCTGTGTCTAATGGCTTGTCCTCTCTTTGCTTCATCTAAAACATCAGTGATGCTCTGCACGCCCCGGATCCCGTCTAAAGCCATCTGTTTGCCTCTCTTTATTTACATGATAACATCACCTGATGGCAATTTAGTGTCTGGCTGAAAAACATTGCTCTTCTCTCTATTGAGCTAGGGTTTTGTCTGGTTTAATGACAGGGGGCCAGTCCCTCTGACTGCATTTCTCAAGCAGTAATAGCATGTGGAGAGATGGTGTCTATAACATCAACACAGAGCATTTGGTCAAAGGTGTAGAGAGCAGTGCACCGGAGTCAGGACTGGCCAGGCAGTGCTCAGCAGTGAAAATGGCAGGCATCGCCCTGCTGTCTCCCAGCTCTTTATTGGCAGCAAGAGAACATCTCATCTTTGTGCTCCTGGTGTCCAGTATAACTCCAGAACAGAGTAGATATGCTTTGCACATTTGTTAAATGAGTGAGTGAATGGAGCACTGAATGGTGGATTGGAGGGAATGCTGATGAAATGACAGCCCTTCTCTTTTCCATTCCCATTGTTGGCATAATTGCTGGGCTTGCAATGGATCATCAGGAATGATTCCTGTTGGCATAGAGAGGTCCAGTGCATTGTGATGGTTGCTTGGGGACATGGATATGGTCCTGAATCAGAGCTTTGATACCTATAATCCATGCTTCTCTCCCCTCTTCCCTCAGTCCTTCATTGGACAGGCGGTATTGGGTGGAAGCACTTTCTCCTGGAGACTAATCTAGACTAGACAAAAAAGACAAAACCCTCCACAGGTTCAAGTATTTTTTATTCCAATCCCCACTGTAATGACAGTTTTCCTTACTAAAACCCTGTGATTCTGTGCATCTAGAATCCTATAATAGTACAAATTTTACAAATAGGGTTTAAGCAAAGCCTTGTTACGTCTGGCAAGGAAATACAGACATGTACCTCTGATGTAGAGTGGGTGTCAAATTGCTGGCTCCTAAGTATGCTTGAGGGTCAACTGGGTATTACTCCATAGAAATATGAATCAATTTCTATAATCCCAGAGTTTTCTTAGGGTGGGAGAGCAGAGACAGTGCCAGAGTAGAGACTGTGCTGAAGGCCCCATGCTGCCCCTTGCTCCTTGGGTGAAGTGTCCTGCCACTATCTTATGCCATAAATGGGATCAAGAGCTTGATTCACAGTCTGTGTTATCTTCACCCCTCATGCTGGCCCCAGGTTGCTGAGGGACAGGCATCATTTGCCATCACATGGTGTTCAAGTTTTAATTCCTCAATCTCTCATTAGCACCACAGTGATTACATGATCTTGGGTGTGTTCTATCCTCACCATTCTTGACTTACCTGTCTCTGCTTTTCTTCATTTAGTTGATCTGCTTTCATAAGTGGGATATACATATAAATACATAAGAATGTAGGGAAGTGGGCTTAGGCATTTGTTAGCTCTCTAATGCATTGGCTCCAAAATGGGATATGAAAAATAATCCATTGGACAGCAGATAGAAAATCTTTACAGCCATTCCTATTTGAAAACAATCTTTGGGGCCCCTCTGGTGGTGCAGTGGTTAAGCGCTGTGCTATGGAGCTGTCAGCAGCAGCAATGCTAGTTCAATGCCCAACCCGGGAGATTCCCACATGGCGCGGCAGACCTCTCCTGCCTTGCCCACTGCTCCCCTCAGCAGTTTGTTTCCATCCATCTGCCTGTTCTGCTCCCCACTCTGTCTCTGGTGAACCCTCTTGTCGCCCCACACCTCTTGCTTATACCCCCACTTGTATGCATAAATAAATAAATCTTTAAAAAAAAAGACAATATCTTCGTATATGTTGTATTATGTATACACTATTTCTCACATATTCATTGGGTTCTTGTATGTAATGTATCAATTAATAAATTAGAAGTGAATATAAATGATATTGACAATATATAATTAAAATTCTTTTTATCTAGTGAAGGAATCTTTGGCATTTGAGATTTAATACCATATTAGTATTTACTAACTATAGTAAGAAAATTAGGATTGTGACTTCAGGAACCTATTTTATTTTGAAAATAGATTAATCTTTTTGGAAATCCAGAAAACTAATGGTCTACAGCAGTAAATTTTTATTTATTTATTTATTTATTTATTGAAGTAATGTTGCATTATAATGTTACTTAAGTTTCAGGAGTTCAAAACTGAGAGTGAACCTGTGTATATAGTACATTGAGATCACTGCTAAAAGTCCCAAACAATGAGTTTTAATTTTCCTAAGAATTTGGTCTTGTGTGTCAAAGTTGTATTTCAAGGGTTTCCCAAGGATTTCAGGGTCAATGTCAAACTCATTTGTTGGATGACAGAGACCTTGGTCTTTTGGCCTCATTGTTTACCTCTTCCCAGCATGCCTCACTGCCTGATCATATTTGTCTGCTTTCTGTACTTGTATGGACTCAATTGTTTCTCCTTTCCAGTTATACTTGCTACTCTGTCTGCCTATAACCCCTCCAGCCCCTTCACCTTCCTTACTTCCTTCCCCTTTCCCACCCTAACTCTCTTCCGGTTACTACTTTTTATTTGTAAACACTCAACTTAGTGTCACCTTTTCCAGAAGTGTCCCTGAATCCATCCCCTGTGTTCATTTTATAGAACAGGGTGAAGCACACCCTAGGATCTCCAAACCTGCTTGCTCTAAATAGGTTTTACCATCTGCCACATCAAGACAAAACATACTTTGATTCTGTGTAAGACCTTTAATGGAAAGGAACATTAATACAATCAATGTACAGTACAGAAAAGACAAAGAACAAAGTGTCCAAATCAAGTACCCAAAGTTACCTATCACCTCGTGGGTAAATGCCCAGCCAAACAGGGTTTGTTCAAAGCAGGGCCTCTGAGCTCCCAAAAGCCTGCCACATGTCTAAGGTATCTTCTGCTGGGAACCCTTAAAATAGGGCAGAAGGGGCCAGACAAGTCTGGAAGGAAAACAGAAAAATCAAAATCAAGATAAACACTGCTCTTATTAACCTTTCCACAGGTCTCTCACCCATGTCTGTTTCAAGTATCTTCTTCCATGTCCCCCAAGTCTCTGGCACAAGTCGAAGGCTGAGAAGCAAGTGCAGCTTCTTCACGTGTCTCTCTGCTGCATGTGCCTGCTCCAGGCCTCCTTCTGGCTCTCGATCCTGCTTCCTTTTCTAGTCTCCTCTCTGGCTTCTCCTCCTCCCTGCTCAGCTCCACCCTTACTTGGGTGGGGCAGGGAAACTGGAACCTCCCCTTTCTCTGGGTACCACCCTGCTACATTCCTACAACACCTTGGGCATATTTCTATAATATACCTTTATTCTGTCATTTTTATTTACTTTTATGTTGCCTTGAGGACAACGGTTCTAACCTTATTTCATTTTTTTATATCTCTCCTGGAAATCATGGGAGTTGACATGTAGCAGATAATAAATACTAGAGGGAGTAAGTGAAAGAGGAGATGCAGGTATTTCTCACAGTCCAGGCTAAATTATCTCTAGGGATTCTGGAAGCTGAAGGCGCAGTTGTGACTTCCACACTAAGAATCTTGGCAAAGAAAGGTTGGGCGAAAGATGGTGAATCCCTAAAACTTTAGCAGTTGATTTAGGTGCTGACTAGGCTGGTGCAGATCTTGACACTAGAAATCATTCAACAGCAGCATTTACTTAGAATCCCTGAGCCAGAAACTTACTCCTTGGAAATTGTGTTTTCCACAGGTGAGAACATGCTCTATTCCAGAGAGTGGGTGTTTTCTTCCCCTCAAAGGAGTTCTCTGCACTCTCATTCCCAGTTGGTGCCTATTGCTTTCCTTCTCCCCTGGAGAGCTGGTAGCCTTTCATTCAAGCTACTGCTTCACACAGCTTGCCTCCTCCCTCCTTCCTGCACCTTCCACCTGAGCAGTTGATGGGCCTCCCGGGGCTCAGCACCTGAAGAATGATGAGCCTGGTGTGGCTGCCGATGGGGAGTTTACAGCTCTCTGGGGATTTACTGCCTCCCCAGCCTGCAGGCCTCCTGCAGCTCAGCATCTAGGCAGTTGACACACCTCCTGTGGTTTTAGCTAGTGAGCAGCTTGAGGATCTTCTGTTTGCTGTGAAACAGTTTCAGAGGTTACCTTTTCTCATTTGCATAGTATAGATGCACCTGTTTTTGTTTGTTTTCCTTTTGGTGAAACTATAAAAGGAAGAGTGTAAATGAGGAAGCACTGGTGCCTGCTTAGAGCTATGTCACTGGCTGCTGCCAAGGGGCGCAAGGTTTGTTGTTTGGAAAATACTTTAGACTGAAAATACTTTAGCCCTATGAGTATAGGGCTGGGGAGGAAAATTTGTAAGCAAGGGAATCAGAGATGTGCATTGGTGCACCGTCTTTTGTCTTTGGGGCTTTTAGTGTATGCACCTTGTGAGTATTTATCATATGTCTTTCGAGTTGAAAAGAAATGAAAAGGGTTTTAACACTTCTTAAATTATCTTTTTCATTTGCAAGGGCCTCTTGAGAGAAGGCTTTTGAACTAGTGAGTTGGTCTGGCAGTTCAAGTGGAACAGGAAGGAAATAGTTAAAGGATTTCAAACTGCTAGAGAGGGCTTTTACATTTTTCTTGAAAGTAGCAGTTTGCATAGAAATCACAGCTTTTATACATTAAGTATGGTTATGAGTCTCTTCCCCAAATCTGTGTGAGAAATGTAGACTTTTTTCTCCTCAAGGGGAAAGGAGAACTAGGACCATGGGAGCATGTAGCTTTATGCGAAGGATATTCAGGTAACAAAGGAAAAGGAGAGACTGGTTAGTGCTAAGAAAATAGAAAATTTTATTGCGAGCATGGTTGTTATATCATGCTTAATACAAGCGTCACTCAGAGGAAAACTAACCACAACTTTTATAAGCTCTACTGGTCTAATTTCTCTGCCCATCCAAATTCTACTATCACTGGCAAATCTAATTGTATCACATTAAGAAGAACCATGCCAGAATTTCGATGCCAAGTGTTGGCCTAGCCTTTCCAAGACCCTAGATTACTTGAAATTGATGAGGTTGAGTTAAAATCAGAAGGTTGTGAAATACTGTCAGCAAAAATTATGCAAGAAATAGCAGAGGTGAGGTCTTCAAATACCATTTTCTGAATTAAAAATAAAAAGGAAAAACTTATGTAATATAAGACTATTAAAAGTTATGGTCTCTTTAGGAGATTAGATAATTCATTTAACAACAGTAACACAGCATGGTGTTAAAAGTAGGACGACTGGTAATGATATACCTCTTTATCTAATAAGTGATGAATTCCGTTTTTTTTTTTAATGTGTTAGGCATTGTGTCAATATTTGTTTTATCTCCCTGAAGTTTCATAAAGATCTGTGACACTCTATAACCAAGAAAACAATACTGAGAGAAGTTCTTAAACATTAATGTGGGTAAGAATCAAATATCATTTTAGAATGCTAGTGTTCTTATTTTGAACTAACTCTGCAATTAATGCTGAAGCAATGTGTCCAGGGAGCAAGATTTTGACAAGTCCTACCTTTGAATAACATTTCCTCCATCACAGTCAGTAAAGACTCATCTGGGATTTGAACCAGATCTATCTCATTCCATACTTCCCTTCTGTTGCCTTGTACCCAAATTGAGAATATATGTTTTCCTTGCTTGTCTTATATATTCAATCCCATATGCTATTGAACATCCTTAAAACCAGCTTTAGGCTTCTGTGACTTTATTCTTTTTTGAAACATTTAAATCATACATGGACTATTTCTTGTCCAAAATAATGTGAGGATATACAAAACAAAATATCAAAGAACCCTTTTATCTTTTCTTCTTATCCTACTCTGGATAACTACTATTCTGAGTTTGGATTATATTGTTCTTTTTAGTGTATGTATTTATTTATATGATATACGGCTTTTTAGAGTATTAATGAATTGGGTATTGTACTGCATGCCAAGTCTTCATCATAAGCATTTTAGATGAATTTACTCTGCAACCCTCACAATCCCCTTATGAGGCACTATTCTATTCTTTTTAGTCAGCTGAGACAACTAACTGAGACATGGGTATCATAAAAGTGATAAAGAAAGGAATGAAATTTGGATTAGTATTCTCATCCAGAATTCTTACATACATGCTAAGGTGTCTCAATTCATCATGAAAATATGTTCTAAGTATTCATATGTGACTATTTAAAAAGTCAACAAAATCTCTTGCCAGCACTCTCATCATATGAGTAAAGATAAATCTACCACATCCTTTTAAACGATGGCATTGGATTCCAGATTAGGAAGGTAGTATGATTTATTGACCTACTGTGTTACTAAACAATAAAGTTATTTCCCCTGGTTTTTCATTTCATAAACAAAATAGAACAAAATTATTTTTACCTTATTATATGAATGGAAGAATTTCTCTAGAACAGTTGATTCCCAAAGTGGAGTCTATAACCAACCTACTTCTTAAATCACCCAGATTACTTATTAAAAAATGCAAAACATACCTTCAAGAAACATATAACCACCTTTAAAAAACACATATTGTAAACTTCTTTAAAGTCTAGAAAATGACACATAGCTTTCCGTTTAATTCCCAAGGCTATAGAATTTATTTTAAAATTAGACAAAGATAGAACCAAGAATGAAAATTAGAGGTTAATCTAATTGACATTGATGAGGAAACTTAGCAAATCAAATGTGCATGTACTTTAGAAGAATAATGAATGATTGAACAGGGTTTAACTCTAGGAATACAGCATGGTTCTACCTTGGGAAAAAAAAACATATTGACTTAATTAATTAAGGCAAAATTGAACTCTCTTCTCTCCACAAGACTGTGCTTGATCCTCTTTTATAATAACAAGGCACATTGTTCACTATGAAGAACCAGAAAAAGACCAAAAATTTCAACTTTCCTCCCCATTATCAAATAAAGTGCCAATCTTTACCAATACCACTCTGTCTCTCGGCAGAGGATGGGTGTCAATAAGGTCCAAGCTTCTAGAACCCACAAGGTCATAGGGGTGAATGATGGGACTGATACCTGTTTTAGGGAGTTAAATGTATTGGAACAGAGAAAAATTATTTGAGGGCAGTAGAGGAGAGGGAAGGGGGACAGGAAGGACTGAGGAAGAAACAATTGAGTTAAAAACAGAAATTATGGATTTATAATGCTATTGAGAGGCACTGAGACCAGGAGAACTTGGGGAACAGAAAAGACTGAGACACAAGACAGTGATTTTAAACAATATAGGAAGAGAAGAAAAAAAACAGCTCCCGGGAAAATAGAGTGTTTTACTGAAATGTTGGTGAGCTGGCCACCACCTAGAGGAAGACCCGGTTACAGGATAATTAGGGAACAGAAAAGAACCACCATGAAACTTCCCGACCACCTAGTGCCTAATCAATAGTCTGACACATTGGGCAACAGGAAGTCTGACAGTGTATAGTCATAGACAGTGCTGGAATAAACGGGCCTCCTCCTTTGGACCTTCTCCTGCTGTCAGGAGTTCTTTCCTCTTGCTTCAATAAACCCACACTTGCTTGCTTTCACATTTGGTGTAGCGGCTGTTATTCTTCTTCAACTGGCGTACACACCTGGACCCACGAGCATCCATTCTTCTAACACTGTCTAGTCACAGATCATTCAGCATTATTGAGATATTGATGGGAAAATTTTTGCAAGTTTTTTCATAGATGTATCCAAACAAATAAATATAAAATTTAAGCAGCTATTTCAAGGAAGATTTTTTGAAGAGGTTCTTCCATGTTTTGCTTGCTTGTTGTGAAAAATATGCAGTCTTCCTCTTGAATGGGACACAGAGCAATTTATGTGCCTTGCTTAAGGGCCAAACTAATAATCATGGTGTATCAAATTCATTTTCTCCCCACCAGAAGGAAAATAATGTTTACATGGTGGTGTCAGAGAATTCTGTAACAATGTTAAGATTTTTCCCAGTAGTTCTCAACCTATTAAAATAGAAAGCTTTTGATCAGTTCTTATGCCTATTAACAACAAAAATTAAGAAATAGGATAATTTTCCATAACTTGATAAAAATATTAAAAATCTATAGGAAACACCATAACAATGTGGTTAATTGTACCTTGTTAAAATCCAGGACAAAACACAAATGTCTACCATCGTTCCTATTTTCGGAGTGACGGGCAAAGCAATAGAAAAGGGAAAAAAATATATAATAAAGGACATGGCTGGTAGAATGGAGGAGGAAAAATTATTCATAACTCTGCAAGTTTCAAGTGAAATACTATTAAACAAGAGAAGTCAGCAATCAAAGTGATATACTATTGTTTTAGGAATAGACAGAGAAATGGAAATGAATAAAACAAAATAGAGTATGGAAAAATATCCATGGATATGTGAGGATTTATTTGGTGGTTCATATGGCATTTCAAAACATTGGGGGAAAAAAATCTAAATTTCAGTAAATAATGTTGGGAACAGTTGTCTACCCATATGTTAATTTTTTTTTCTGTTACATTTTAAGGTCATGAAGTTGGAAATGAACTAACAGGACTTATAATAATTATAAAGGAATTGAAAATAAATATAGCCTATTTGTTTATTATCTGTGAAGAGCTTGAAAGGGACAGAATATCTAGACATCATAGAAGAAAAGATTTAAAAAAATTCGTTACATAAAACTAAAAATTAAATCATCAAAGAAACCAAAGTTAGGGGCCTCCCTGGTGGTGGAAGGGGTTAAGTATCAGCACTATCAAGCTATCCCCTTTACTGCAGCACCATTTCCATTGATCCCTGGCCAAGGAGCTAACCCACATGGCACAGCAGACCTCTCCTGTCCTGTACACTGCTTCCCTCAGCAATGTATTTCGGTCTGCCTGTTCTCCTCCCCAGTCTGTCTCTGGTGAATCCTCTCACTCCCCACACCTCTGGCCTATACCACAGTACTTGCATGCATGAACAAATAAATCCTTAAAAAAAAAGAAATCAAAATTAAACATGAAAACATTCTCAAACTTACAACAAATCAGAAAATAGATTAATTTAAAAAGTTAGATATTCATTTTTGGCCCCTAGATTAGCACAAATAATGAAGGTACTTCTTGAGCACTTGTTATATATGTGCTTTATACATTAACATTTTCATCTTCATAATATTAACAATAAGCAATTATTATCTACACTTTACTGATGACAATTTAGTTAAAATAGTTATATTTTAACATTATATGTAAACAGTTGTTTATCCATTTTCCTTGATTTCCTGCATACCACACATATACACGTAGTATATTCATTCTTTTATTTCTACTTCTCTATTTTGGGGGCATATATCAGTATCTGATAAAGCACCTATTAAAATTTTCTAAGTGAATGAATGGATGAGTGAATGTATTTATTGATCTCTAATAATACTTTTCTTTCTATATCGCTCTTCTCTGGGAAATTTCTAGATACCCTAGACTATACAAAGGGATTAGCTCTAAAGATGTGGATTTCTGTATCTTTACCAGATATTATGGAGATGTTTTGGAGTACTGTGATTTTTGAGAGAGGTTGTAAAAACTGGATATTATTGTTGAAATACTTGAAATTGTGAATAATAGTTATATGAGCCTTCATTGACTTTGGGACAATATTTGAATTGAGAGGGAAAAAAGATTTTCTTGAAACTCCAAAAAGAACTCTTTGCATTGAATAAATGTAATTTATTAAGGCTTACAAATAAACTCTTAAAGACTTTGGGAATTTGTAAAAAATATAACCCCACGGTTAATACAGAGGATAATGTCAACTTCTGCAGAAGTATATTTGTATTTATATAAAATAAATCACTTTATGAATTTAGGACCTTAAAATCAAGCCTAGTTTGCTAATAAAGCCTAGTTTGCTCAGAAGTTATAAATTTTGATATAGCATATTAAAATGTAGTATAGAGGTTATTTACTCAATATTTGTTAGCTGGGTTGGAAAGCGATTTTTTTTCCAACACTCAAGTTAGCAAAGATTCATTAACATTAATGTGATAGTACATAGCCAAGCTGTATTTTAACATATGACCTCAAAATAGCAAAATATCTATTTATCATTTTTAGGTCTTTTGATAATTGCAAATTCTGGGTTTTTCTTTGAGATATGAGTCACCTGAGCAAGTTGCACATTACTGGTTTCAAATGGTAACACCAGTCACCTTCAGAGTGTAGATGTCGATCCCAGATCCCTTTTATTTCCTTTGGGAATATACCCAGAGGTGGGATTGCTGGATCATATCTAGTTCTGTATTTAATATTTTGAGGAACACCCATACCTTTCCTACAGAAGCTGCACTAGTTTACCTCCCCACCAAAAGTGTACCAGTATTCCCTTTTCTCTGCTTCCTTGACCACTCTTGTTATCTGCTGTTGTTTTCTTAAAAGTCTCCCTGACTGGTGTGGGGTGGTTCCCCATTGTGGTTCTTATTTGCATTTCCCTGATGGTTAGTGATACTGAGTACCTTTTCATATACCTCTTGGTCATCCTGTCTCTTCTTTGAAAAAATTGTCTGATTAGTTCTTTTGCTCATTTTTTAAATCAGATTTTTTCAGGGGTTGAGAGGAATGGGAAACTGGGAGACAGTTATCAAACGGGACAAGGTATCAGTTATGCAAGATGGATGAGTTCCTAGAGTACACACATTGCACTACCTACTTATATTTTTGGGAGGAGTGTAGGTCTTATGTTAAGCATCCTTGTCACAAGAAAAAAAATAGATAAATAGCTTAATAAGTAGTGTAGGAGACAACTTTCAGAGAGGATGGATAGTTTGATAGCATAGATAGTGGTGAAGGTTTCATAGGTACATACTAACTCAGTTAGTTATATACATTAAATATGTATAGCTTTTTAATGTCAATTATACCTCAGCATTATTTTAATATTAAAATTCTTTTAAAAGAAAAAATTGCAACACCAACTTGGTCACTGAATTCTTTGAGGTGTTATGCAGAGAACAGCATCATTATAGCATCTCAATTAAAAAAAAAAGCCTAGAAAACCTGGAATGAGAGAAGGCAGGGATTATTTTCCATCTTCATGAAAATAATAGCACCTTCTGGTATTTTCTTTTCTGAATTTGGAATTCAGAGAATTTATCTGATACAGTTGGTAATTTTATTTAAAGACCTTCCTATTAAATAGATTCAAAATATATTTGGAGAACAGATGGTATAAACTAGAGGAAGAGATAAACACTGTATGTTAAACATTTTATTGATCAATTAAAATATCATAATTTGAAATGTTGGTTCTAGTATGGGAATTATGTGTGTCATTTGTGATTGAGAAAGATACAGAGAGTATATGTGGGGAGTTGAACAAGAATATATTATCCAAAGTTTAAATTTGACTTCTCCCATAAGGTAAGAATGAGGAGAGAGCTGTTTTCCTCCCTTCCTCCCTCCCCTCCTCTCCCCCAGCACGCAGATGTTTTTTCTTCAAGGTGTAAGGAAGGTGATTTTGAGTCTTGAAACTTGTGCTTTGAATAACTTTGAAAAATGCCTCTTCTGGTCTTTTTAAGACCAGTCTGAAAAAAAATGATAGAGTAGAATAAAGAAACCACATGTGAATTTGATGCAAAAGGCAAGCTATAAAGTTAACAGTTCTTAGAAAAGAAATTAGTTACAGAAAAGACTCATCCTTATCTTCTAGCAGTTCTTTGTGAAACTTTTTCTATAGCATAATATATTCTTGATAACCAAATACTATCGTTTTGGTAAACTGGTCTACTCGACACTAATTTTCAATTATGTTAACCTTTCATCCTTATGAGTTGTTTCTTCATGAGAAATCTGTTCAACTTTTGGAATACTTATAAAGTGATAGGATATTTGAAGAAGTCATTAGAGACCAAAGTTAAGCAAAATTACCAGTTATTGTGTAAATATATGTGTTTAAAGTAGTCACTTCAGCGCTAACAATATTCTTTGAAAAGAGGAAAATTGGGTCATATAATAGCAATTCAAATGACTTTAAAATTTACTTTTCCAATGGTTCACATATTTCTAAGACAGTATGGGGGGCAAACCCACTAATTACGGAAGGTATAGGAAAATAACAAGCCTACAATCGTCCTTGTGTGTCTCGCTGTGCCCTTGCATGCCATCACTCTCCCTCAGAAGGCGAGCTATGTCCTAAGTTGGTGTTGGCTGTGTTCCTGACAATAGCAGAGTTGTAATGGAAACTGTCTTCACCACCTAAGTTATGGGGTCTGATATAGTGAATACCATACAAGCAGAGAGTCTGCCTGCCCTAAAATATGCCTGTTCATGTGACCCTATCATTATTCCCAGGATCTGTGCCCTTTGCTCTTGATCTCATTTCTACAGGATTTAGACAAATGTCAGACCCTTGGAATGCTACACAATAGTGACCTTGATTCCCTGACTTTGCTGGGAAAAAAATGAGTGTAAATCTAGTGTTGAAATGACACGGAATGCTTTGTAACTATGGTAGTCAGATTATCCTGATACAATAAAAGCCCTAGGCCTCTGCTAGGGCCATCTGCCTTTTGATTTGGCTCAGGCTTTCTGGTCTTGAGGATAGCTAATACATTTATAGAAGACTGAAGTCTATTGTTATTGTTTGTTTTTGCATTTGGTTTATGGGGAAATTCAGGTGATTCCTCCCTAGTGTTAATTTTCCAGATATTTTTTTCTAAAACTTTATCCTAATTGTCAAAATACAATCCTTTCAGGAAAAAACAAAATCAAAACCAAAAACACTGCTTGGCAAGATACTAAGATAAAGATGGTGGGATGTTTAATGCTTGATGGATGAATAAGTAGAAAGAGGGTGTAATTCGGAACCAAGAGGCACCACCCCATGGCTGGGCCTGAGCTCCTCTGGGGGGAAAGCAGTCTTTAATTACATCTGGTACTCATTAATTCTTTTTGGAGTCTCTTTCCAGATCTGTTCTCCCATCAGCCTCCCATTGAGCCACAGAAATTCCAGATGGTTCCCTCCATATGCCAGTGCTCATTCTCTCAAGTAGGATAGATTGGTCACTGAAAACAGCGTAGGATGGAATAGCCTTGGCCAAGTCAAGGCGAGGTTAAAAGCATCGGGTCACAATTAGATTAGTAGTGGTCTGTCATTCATGATTTTAAGTAAGTTGTATAAGTGACATTCTGAGTGATCATTCTGAAATGTCTGAAGTAATTTCATGGAAAGGATGCTACTTCTAGAGAATGTGGCATGTTGACCCAAACTTTCTACACCTGGAGCAGAGTTCAATGCTCTATGACTGTCATTTTAGCTGAGGGTTGAGTAATTGGCACCCAGCTGCACATTAGGGTGAATTCTTTTGCTGTGTTACTTGCAATGACAGCTCTTATTATTGTGATACAGGAGGATTCCTTTATAAAAAATCTTCTAAGGCATATGTTTATTTCATTTTAGCGGAATTTTGTTTATTTTAACAGGCACACTGATAAACTTTCCACTTTGAGTTGATAGGAATGAAGATAGGATCAACTTCCATATGATTAAAAAGTACATTATCCTATCAAGTATATCACATTGTATTTATTTGTTGACCTGTTATCATCTGATGATGGAAAACATGTTTTATTTATCTTTGAATTCCTACTACCCAATAACATTTGGCACATCATGGTGAAGGGAAGGAGGAAAGAAAAAAATGTAGGTATATTCATCCAGAAAATTTAAAAGTGAAAGTTGACTCTGAAAAAAGTAAGAATAGTTTTCTATTATTGTCCTCACCCTATGCATTTTCTTTGATAGCTAGATTTTATATGCATATTGTGTGTTTGTGTGTATGTGCATGCAAGACATTGCTTAGTATTATATTTGAGCACATACTTTACCCTTTAAGCACCTACTTTATTATTGTAGGTGCTGAGCAAATAAAAATGTAAATCACAGCTGTGGTCTCTCTTATGAAAATTATAATAATTAGGCTACCTGTGATTTATAGGAAATTTGTCTATTTGAAGTGTGTTGGGGGATTAAAGAAAAAATAAATATTTTGCATTCCATTTAATTACCACATTTTAACCGAAAAGTATATTTAAAAGAGGTCTAACATCATTTTGGATATGTAAGTCCTCCATGAATGAGAGAGAGCTTCCATTGAAGCTTTGTATAGTCAGGCTCAGCAGTCAAACATTGTAGAATATCTAGAATGACTCATAGATTGGGATACAAAAGCCCATTTATATAGAATTTTTGTTTTTCAAGGTGTTTGCTTGAAAAAAATTTCTATTTTCTTTTGATGTTTAGTTTGAATCTTTTAAAAGCATCAGAGATTAAATAGAAGTATTTATTTTTTATCTATTTAAACTGATCATTTGTATCCATTAAAAATGAACTTTTGAATTTAAAAGGTGTAGGGGCTCACACTCAACAGATCTGGACAACATATATTTAACATCTTTATCTCTGACACCATAACAAGCACTCTTAGACTTGAAAAACTGAATGGTCTCTCCCCCGAAGGAAATAACAGTGGGAGAGAAAGATGTAATTACACTGAAAACCAGACCAGTGACTGTTGTTTCTTTATATACAGTAATTATGCATATTCTGCAGTTCTGATAATGTCTTTCAGTGCTCTTATATAAGTCTGCATGGGGATATCATTGGCGAGTGAGAGAAGTTTCTGTAGGGAATGGTGTGCAAAGAATGGCTTACCAACAAAGCTAAAACTTGGGTAGATTCTGATGGTTGAGTGGGTGGTACTAATGCTGCCAGACCCAGGCACACTTTGGGAACCACTCTGCTACTGTCCAGCCGAGGGAAGGGAAAGGAGAGAACACATATGGGAGAATTCATGAATCAGCCTAGAGGTGTCTTACTTCAATTCTGCCTTCATTTTATTGACCCCATGACTCCTTCTAACTCCCAGGGCAGTTACAAGCTGTAGTCCAGCTGCGAACCCATGAGGAAAAGGGAAAAGGTTGGTTTACAACTGTTCCGGCTCTGCTGCAGGAAAATGTGGTGTCTTCTAGGTAGGGATGTAGGCAGGACCTGGAAAAGACAACTCCTGAGATGTAGATTTTGAGGCCATGTCCTTAAGAACAGCAGGGTGCATTGTTTTCTGGAATGAGATTATGTTAACAAAATTCCTCAAAATCTTTACATATGTCAGTGATTATGGTTCTTGAAATTTAAGCAGAAACATTTATTTATTTGATATCTTTAATTTGTATTGAATTAGAAGTAAGCTTCAAAAAGTAACAGTTAATACTTAGGCGTATGTGAAATATTTACTATTTTAAATGGGAATTTTTATTCCTGTATTATTCTATTGTAATTTTTAGACAAAATCTATGATTCTTTCTTTTGAAGTAGTATGGAAACTGCTTTTATGAAAGGAGAGATGAAGAATAATGGTTTTAAGTTGTCTCGTAAGCCCTACAAGCATGCAAGCTAATGGACAGCAGTAGAAATAATGATAATATTCAACATTTACTGAGGATGTACAGGGAACTTTGTTTTCTATGGTAGGAATTGGAGAATTTGGGATGGTTTACTAGTATGATATAAGCAGTTTAGATCTACCAAATCACCTAACTCTCACTAAAATCGTAATCAATGAAACAGGTATTTTAATTTTTATCACCATTTCACAGATGAGATAAAGTTGTTGGTTTATGCAGCTAGTAATTTGCAGAACTGGGAGTCACCTCCAAATAGTTCAGAGTCCTAGGTCATACCTATCCTTCTCTACCTCTCTGAAACCAAAACCAATGTAAAGGGAGAGGAATGAAGACTAGGAAGTTCATCTGGATGGTTACACTGAAGTAGACTTAGGGTAGTTGAGGCATAAACCTTAACTTTTGGCCATAAGACTTGGTATGTAAAGCAATGGTAGAATTGATTAATATATCTACTTCCTCCCCGTCCTCTCCCTCCACTCCCTGCCCATAGTTTGTCTTTACCAAATATTTGTTATTCCCTTGTGGCACATGTCCTGGCATTGGTAGCAATGTAAGTAGCTCTTGAATTGCCATGGAAACCCCCAAGTAAGTCACTGGAGGAGAAAAGGCAATTCTTCCTTGTCTGAACAACTTCTTTTTCTTCTGCAGACAGGACTGTCATTGTGGATACAGATCTGCCATTCCTCAAAGGTCTCTATGTGATGGGGACTTTAGAATTCCCTGTGGACCGAAGCAATGTTCTGAGTGTGGCATGCATGGTGGTTGCAGGCGGAGAGCTCAAAGTTGGTGAGTAAAGGGCATGAGGATTGGGAGCATAATGGGAGAACTGAACGCTGGAGAAAGGCCTGGGAAGTTATGGTATCAACAGGCAGGTTACTTAATGGATTTTGGTCAATCACTAGCTTAATGCAGTGTCCTCAGGGTGGGAGGGGGACTGAGTAAAGAACTTAGTGCTAATGGAGTGGAGTAAATAATGGCAGTGAAGTGAGAGTTAGGAGAAAAAGAAGTGAAAGAGAAAGAGGAAAGGAAGGAAATGCAATGTGGTCATAGCTTTTCAAAAAAAACAAAACAAAACAAAACAAAACCAAACAAAAACAAAACAGCTGTTTGCTTAGCTGTGTGACATGCCTTACAGAAAGCATGAGGGATCTATCACATCTTGGGACAACATGAAGGAGCTGTGGAGAAGACAAGCAACTCACTTGGTCCACCCCAAACCCATTAACTACTCTTTCTTTATTATGTTTTGTAACTCTCTGAGCAACTAATGGAGAGGTCAGAGACTCTGTAGTGCTAGGAAATGTGGTTGCTGCCACTGGGAAGTGAGGCATGTTGCTAAGACTCAGGCAGACAGGATGGAGGGGCCCAGGAGATGTACTGTCTAGCTCTGGCACATTGGTTCACTTCAGCAAGAAACATGAGTTGTTCTGGGTGACTGTCTTTACAACTGTTGTAGGTCAGGAATTGACAGTGATGAAAAGACATATGCTCTGCCCCATAAGAAACTACTTTTGAACTTAGTAAGACATTCTACTTTGACCCTCAAAAAAGATTAAAAGAGAATGCCCAGAAACAATAATACCTTCTCTTAAAGAAACAATAGTATTTAAATATGGTTGTTTGGTACTATCCAAGTTATTGGGCCTCTGGTGGAGGGGAATTCTAGGCCAAACTGCCTGCCCAAAACTGAAATCACTGTAAGATGATTCATGAGGTATTATGGTCAAGTCTCTTGAATATTTCCAGTGACAAAAATCAAAACCTTTGAGACAGAGGTTATTCCCATTTTAAAAGCTCTTACTAGAATTGTTTTCCATCTCAGTAAATGGAAGTCTTTTTTCTGTAATTCTTGTTGGTTCTGTTTCTTTCACGTTGGATTCATCCAGGATGAGAGTCAGACTTCTTTTTTTTTTTTATAATATATATTTTTATTGTTATTTATGTCTTTTACATTTTGTATTCCCCTTGGGTAGCCCACCACCAATTCACCCGTGATCCACCTCCATGGTCCCTTGTGTTCTTTTCTATTCCATTTTGTGCCCTTATCTTCCCCTCCCCCTCCCCCCCCCCCCCCGC